>PVKY010001279.1:8074-33573 GCA_004027775.1 Bradypus variegatus
GCGATCTCCTGGCCCCCACCCAGGAGTGGCCTCCCTAAACTCTGGGTTTCTTCTCTTCCTTGTTCTGTGGATTTACTGTCTTTCTCAACTGGAGGTTTGGCTTGCCCACCAAACAGCTATGGGATAAAGGCATTGCTGCAAAACTCCCTAGGCAGCATCTTTGTGCTCTGAAATCACTGTCGTCATTGTCTTGAAATTCGGATGTGTGGCGAGGCGGCCTAGAAAGTCTTGGGAGTCGGAGCTGTGCTCCAGTCACCAGTTCACATCATCCCGCCCAGATGGTTTGGGTTGTCTGCGCCGAGTCTGCAGCCACCCCTCATTCATAGGTCCTTGCGCGGCCCCCCTGACTGCAACATCTTTCTCTCTGCTTCCCACCTTTCATTTCCTCCCACCAGTTGACTATGTTTGTGGATTTTGGGGTGAAGGACCAGGTGGGAAACGCACCTGAGCGTGGTTACCTGGAGGACGATGAAGCACTTTGGTTGGCGGTTGAGTTGAAGTCACTGCCCTCCAGTGCTCCATTTCAGAAGTGCATAGCTCAGTATTCTATTAGTGTTTCTATTCTATTTATTATTCTGACGTTGCAGAGCTCAGCGGAGAGGTTCTGAAGGACAGCCGACTGTTTGTTGTGACAAATTGCACGGCAGCTTGCTGGAAATAGGCTTCTTGGCTGATTATAAAGCACCCACCCCATTTGAACTCTTTATAGCTCTCTCTTTGGTATAATGAGAAAACGTCACTCAGCAGCCTAGGTGACGGCAGAAAACTGTGGGATTTTCCACCAAATGTTTCCTGTCCTTCCAGGATAGGGAGGGAGCGCTTAGAAGAGAGAAATAAAGAATCTGTCCCCGAGCAGGGATTGCCGGGTGGGCTGGGAGAGGGGTGCATTGTGCCTGTCACCTGTCAGCTCGTGGCTGTCCGGCAGGGCGTCAGAATGAAATGGGAGCCCAGTACCTGACAGACGATACTGAAAACCCAGGTGATTCCCCCCTCCTCGGTGCCCACCCTCCGCCTCCCTGATCGTGTTTAGAGTAATCTTTAAAAGTGATGTAACTTAAAACAGTCCAGAGTGAGTTCATCTTTGGGGCCAGCTAGTGTCCTGGGAATAGCGGTGACAGATTTTTGCCCACTGATTAGGGCAATGTCAAGATCAAACCCCTGGGGCTTCCTGCAGGCTGGTGTATAGGAGTGATGGCAAAGCCGGGCTAACGGGATGGGTTTTTTTTTCCCTCCCCTTCAGGTGTGCTGGGGGCACAATGGCTGAACCAGTCCTTCCTCAGGCTTTGTATTTGAGCAATATGCGGAAAGCTGTGAAGATACGAGAGAGAACTCCAGGGGATATTTTGAAACCTACCAATGGGATAATTCACCATTTTAAGTCCATGCACCGGTACACGCTGGAAATGTTCAGGATGGGCCAGTTTTGCCCTCAGTTTCGGGAGATGATCCACAAAGCTCTCATTGACAGAAACTTCCAAGCCGCCCTGGAAAACCAAAGGAAG
The DNA here is from genome assembly GCA_004027775.1 of Bradypus variegatus. Lineage (NCBI taxonomy): Eukaryota > Metazoa > Chordata > Mammalia > Pilosa > Bradypodidae > Bradypus > Bradypus variegatus. The sequence continues at coordinate 9,577 of PVKY010001279.1, forward strand.
CTCAATTGGTGCCGAGAAGTCAGGAAGCTGGTGGCGCTGAAAACAAACGGTAAGATGTGCTGTCACTTCTTTTGTCTGGCAGAGGGATCCCATTAATTAAACCTTAACAGCCCTGGCCCAGACCCAGATCTCCTGAGGCCATAGGCACCTCAGTCTATGAGCGAAACTCTGCAAGGTGGGCGCACAATAAACGCAGGCTGGGCCTGGGAACACTTTTCCTGGGGATATGTTCTAATTGTGTTTAGCAGAGAGTGGGGTGCCTGGGGACTGGGGAAATGAGTTTCTCAACATTTAGATATACAGTTAAACAGTTGACATGTGTCTCATTCTTGTGACTGTTTAATCATCTGTAAAATACCCTTCTCTGTCCAGTAATGGAAATATTAAAAGGCTTTCAGTTCAGAAGGAAAGCGTGGTCTGAAAATAGGCTGTTACCACTTTTCCCCATTTTAATTAGAAAATGCTTGTAAGCTGGCCCTAACTTCATGAACTGAAGGCCTGCGAAGTGTTTGAACCAGCGAATGGCTGTTGAGATCAGCTGGGCTCCTTTTGTCTCCTCCCCTTGGCCTTGTGTTCTGCTGTCTGTATTCTCCTAATACGAAATAGGAAAATATTGGAGATTTGTAGCCCAGATTTTAGACCTCTCCTCCACTGGTAGTTCCTAGCTGCTGAATATCTTCCTGTCCATTCCTATTGCCTGATGGTCCTTTACCACTAGCAGTTATCTGGAGCTCTAAGCCTCACAGTTTTGTTTTTTAGTTATTTCCTTTGATCTCGAGTATGTACATTTAAGAGACAGCCAAGCGTTCTGCTTCATGCAGACACAAAATTCTACTTTATGGATGTTGCTAATTGTTGCAAGGAGCAGGGATCCCAGGTCCTTAAATCAGTGACATTCCTAAACCATCCCGGTCAAAGAGCAGAAAACCCTTGTTGACAACGATTACAGGAACATTAGCTGAATTAACTGTAGTCATTTTGACTTGGGTGAATTGGAGTGATTGGTGGGCGTGGTGCTCTTGCTTTGATTCTGGGGTCTTGGGCATTCCCTCAACCTCTTGCTTGTACTGGAGAAGCATAGAGTTTTAGGGACACAGGTAGAGAGAACGGGGGCACTGCTGTCTGCACAGCTCGTGGCATGAAAGCAAGAGGCGTAACGTAGAAGCAGGTGATGATGTAAAGTTGTCACCAAGGGGGTTTGTATGCCTGTCGGTTTGTGGTTTAACTCTTCCCATTTGGTCACAAAAAGAGATGGAGTCAGTTTGGGGAGAGTTGGGAACAAAGAGATTCTGCGTAATTAGGAATGTGATAGAAAAGCGGGGGGTGGGGAGCCTCTCATCATTAACAGTACTAACTGGTATTTTCAGATGGAACCTGCTCTTTCCTTAAGAAAAGCAGTGGACTATAAATAGTAAGCTCTTATTTTGCAGACATATCATTTAAATCAAACGGACTCTCCCTACAAATAAAACTACGAAAGCAAGTGCATTTTGATAACACTTTCTGGGAAATAGGGATTTTTAGATTCAAAATCTTTTCATTTTCCTACTTCCAAGAAAATTCCTTAAAATTCTAGAAAAGGGAGAAAAGATATTTCAGGGAGGGAGGAAAACAAATAATTTTCCTTCTCTGATTTTTATTAGCACCTTTTTTGGTATTTTTTTTTACCCCACACTCCCCTTAGGAGGGTTCTACATAATCAGTGGGCTGTTTGGGGAGGGGTGATTCACAAGTATGCATTTGAGGATATGAGACTGTGGTGAATGAGGAAGGGAGTTGGTGGTATAAAATTGAAACTTCATGTGAAAAATTCCAGCGTTTATTGGCTACAGAGATTTCACTTGTCTAATGAGTAGCCGTCTTCCAGCTCACCCTGGCCACACCCACTTGGAAAGTCCAGGGCGCACTTTGCAGTTTAAATGTCTACACACCAGAACAAAAAGTACAATAGCTGTTGCTCAATTGCTAGTCAAATAACTGAGCACTGGGGAATTCCAGATGTTACTTAGGGAATTTCATACTGGTGCATCTCAATAAAGAACTGAAAGTAAGCACCAGAAGAAGAAGAAAAGCCTTATCTTTGCTCTAGATTTTGCAAAGGGGAAATTTCAACAGAATGCAATAAATAGTTGCCACACTTCTGCCAGGGTACAAGTCTTAGTGATCTATTTTTGTTCATTTGTTTGAATACTTATTTAACTCATCTTTCCAAGTGTGGAAATTGAAGGGACACTGGCTGTGGATGTACTTAAAGATATTTTTTGTTCTTTTTTTTCTTCCCCGTTCTCACTATAATTTAAATTTGATAAAATTACACGTGGCTTTATTGTCCTAGTTATAGAGTACTGTAAGAAAACAGTGTAGTTTTTCTTTATAACAATTTTGCATTTACCAAGGAGATTAGGGAGTTAACGTTTCTGTGTTAAACATTCCCCTAAAAATGTTTATTATTTAGGGTTAGAGAAGAATGCAGTTTGTGTTGAATTGTAGGTTTTAGCCTGGAAAAGTCACAGATAAATGGAATAAAAGTAGGGGTTTTTTTTTCCCCTAAAATGATCAGAATGGCAACCCTGAACACCGAATTATTTTGGAATCCAGGCTGTCCTTAACTTTGAGAAAGGACGTTTCGTTGCTCACAAGCACACTGACATAGAGCCTTCCTGGGGCTCCAGGGTGTGGGTGGCAGGTAGTTCGGTGTTGTCAACCCCACTTCACAAACCAGGGGAGGAAACTCCCTCCTGACCCCGAAGTCTCCAGTGGGATCGTCAAGTCCCAGCCGCTGAGTCATAGCCAGACGGGACCCCGTCTGGTGAGCCGAGCTCCTGCTTCCTGATTCGTGTGTGTGGCCCTGTGTATCCTCAGAATTGGAGAGCAACAGTGCCAGTGTCATAGTCAGAAAAAGCAAAGGATGTTCCAAAGGAATGGGGCCTCAGCAATTACGATCACCAAAAAAAAAAAAATACCTGGAAGGGTTAAGGGATTTCCCCCAGGGTCCCCTAACTCGTTACCAGCAACGGCTTCTTGGCTTTATTGTTATTGTGACCTGTTAAAAGTTAGAAAGAAAGAATGATTTTTTTTCTGTAACGTGGTCATCTGTTTGTGAATTGTCATCAGTGGGCTTTTGACCAAGAAGTGGAACCACGAGCTTGCATGGGGTGCCCTGATCCACGTGTCACCTGGGGCGCCCCATGTGGTGCATTGCATAGGTCGTGGGGCACCCCATTCGGCGTGCCCTGTCCACGCCCTCTGTGGAAGGGGGCCTGGGTGTGGATGCCTCTGACCGCCTTGCCCCTTCCCTCCCGCTCGCAGGCGATGGGAACTGCCTCATGCACGCGGTGTCTCAGTACCTGTGGGGCGTCCAGGACGCAGACCTGGTGCTGCGGAAGGCGCTCTTCAGCACCCTCAAGGCCACCGACACGCGCAACTTCAAATTCCGCTGGCAGCTGGAGGCTCTCAAATCCCAGGAGTTCGTGGAAACTGGGCTCTGCTACGACACGCGGGTATGTCCTCTTCCCCCACCAGGCACCTTTTGACCAAGCTCCAGGGTGGGTAAAGCGCACTGGGGCCGGGACCTGCCCCCAGGGAGCCCAGGATCTGATGATTTACTGGCTCACGGGAATCTGGCCAAGCAGAGGCTGCTGGAGGGAACACACTGCGTAATCTCCCATGGAATCAGCGCCACACGTTTGCCTTTGCCCGGGGCCTGGGGCCCACCGTGGATACCTTCATTTTAGCAGAAGAGCTTGTGCCCATGACCTTCTTTTAGTAGGGAGTTTCTGTTGGTTTTGGATTTGATTGCCCTGAAGAGGCTTTTCTGAGCCAATGAATCAAATCCAGACACGCATCTCACCGTTCTCAGTCACACGCTGGGAATTTTTGTGTTCATTTGGATGAGGCACTTTAGTTTTGTGCTCCATCAGGGTTTTTTTGTTGTTGCTTTTTTTTTTTTTTTTTTTGTAAGCAGGTGCTGTCCCCATCCTCTTCTATTTGATTGTTTGAATGATATTTTGAGAAAGGGAAAAAATAAGCGGAATTATAGAAATGAAGATGTGTAGAGGGGACCAGAATGATTTTTATTTTTTTGGTAATGCATGGCCGATTTAATCCGTGTTTCCCTTTCCCCCACTCCCCACAGAATTGGAACGAGGAGTGGGACAACCTTGTGAAAATGGCTTCCTCAGAGGCACCCACAGCCCGAGGTGGGCTTCTGTATAATTCCCTGGAAGAAATACACATCTTCGTCCTTTGCAACATCCTCAGAAGGCCCATCATTATCCTTTCAGGTGAGAGGCCTGCCAGGTGGGTTATTTGTATCGGGCTTTTCCACATTCACACCGAGGGCCACCAGAGCCCGGGGAACGGTGGCTTGATGAGGTTTGGTGAAAGTCGTGCCAGGGCTTGATTTTCCTTTCTTCTTTCCTTAAACAGACAAAATGCTGAGAAGTTTGGAGTCGGGTTCAAATTTTGCCCCCGTGAAGGTGGGCGGAATCTACCTGCCCCTGCACTGGCCGGCCCAGGAGTGCTACAGGTACCCCATCGTGCTCGGCTTCCACAACCAGCACTTTGTCCCCCTGGTGACACTGAAGGACAGCGGGCCAGGTGAGGGGACGCAGCGGCTGCTCCCACTTCTCACTTCCCTTAGGCACTGGCACACCCTCTTCCCATGGGACATCAGGGTTTCCTCTTTTGTTCCATATTTGTTTAAGTATATTACTAACATTTAAATATGTCATTCTGCCATTTGCTTGCCTAGTCACAGTAACATGGGATCATAACTGTGATCATGAAATCCACTTTGGTGTAGGGTGTTATGGCTTGGGAAGCACATTCATTCGACAGATCTGGAGCAAGCGGGAGATAGAGTATACATCTGATAAACTAAGGCAACCAGGGCGCATAACACAGCTCCTGGCATGTAGCAGGTAAATGCCGTCTGTGTCAGCTGTGTTTGTAGTAGTTAGCTTCATCTGGAGTTGGCCTTGTGCCAGGTGCTTTACGAACCTTCTTTATTCAACTTCCGCCTCTTACCATCTCTGCGAGATACATCACGGTTAGCTGGTGTCACAGGAGAGGCAGTTGGAACTCAGAGAGGTTAGGTCACCTGCTGATGTCACACAGCTTGGAAGTGACAAACCCCAGAGTCAGACTCAGGTCGGCCCGATTTGGGAAGCTGCCTCCAGCCTGGTTAGCATTTCGTGAGATTCCTGGGAACATAGCGCATTTTGTATTAGAGTTCGGTGCCTCTTGCTTTCACATTTGGGTCTAACTGTGGCTCGACAATACTTTTCCATTCATTGTGTCCTTTCTGCATTTTCACATTTTAATCATGATACACTCATTTGCATGTTATGTTTCCACTCAGAAATCCGAGCCGTTCCACTTGTTAGCAGAGACCGAGGAAGATTTGAAGACTTAAAAGTCCACTTTTTGACTGATCCTGAAAACGAGATGAAGGAAAAGTTATTAAAAGAGTACTTGATGGTGACAGGAATCCCCGTCCAAGGCTGGGATCACGGCACGACTCATCTGATTAACGCTGCAAAGTAAGCAATTTCTTCTAACTCATGTTCTCTTTTTTTAAATCTTGAACTGTTTCTACAACCCCAGCCACATAAGTTGTGGCCACCCCAGAGCTCAGCCATGAAATTATCTGAAGCCAGTTCCTTCTACATGAAGCAAATTCAGGGTCCTGTGTGTGGTTTACAGAAGGTGCTGTAGGCAGCACTGGCTTTGGTTTCAAATGGGAAGGAGTAATTGATCCATCATGAATTTTCTGGATATTGGGACGCTGAGTCAGAATTGTATGTTTGAAAAGTGTTTCCATCAAGAATAACTTTTTAAAAATTGCCCTAATGCATAATAAAAAAAACCTAGAAAGTGAAAAACTCTTGGAAACAGAAGCCGTTTCCTTGGCTCCTCGGTAAAGGATAGCCAGCACAGCCTGTTGTAAAGGGGTTGATGTGCTGCCCCTAGGTTTCTGCCATGTGGAAGTGGGAAGAGAGACCCAGAGTGCACGGATATGTGAGATTTAAACACTGGGTTTACCTTGAAAAAGTGCCGGTTCCTTAGGCAGCGCAAGGAATCACAATGAGGGGATGAGAGAATCACTTCTCCAAGTGGAGATTAACAAATTATGGGGGCCCCAAGGCTACGGGCAGGACACTGAGTTCCAGAGTAGTTTGTCCTGTAAAGTAAACCAGAGCCTCGTGAGTGGCCTCAGTCATGTTTCAATAGTAACTTGATCTCTGAGAAGTTAGAAAAATAAAAGTGACTTCTTAAAGTAACTGTGGAACAATAAGGCATGGAGGGGGCCTAGGGTAGAACTTTCTCCACGACTATCTGCAGTTTGGGGTGGAGCATGATTGATTAAATGAGACTGGGGTCTTAAAAACAAGAGAGTCCTCTCAGCGGGCCTAACGTGTATCATACGTGACAGTAGAGCCTGTTACTGGGCGTACTTGGCAGTGTCTTCTTCTAGGCGCGAAATCTTTGTCATGGGTCTGTATTTCAGCGAATGATTAATAAAATAATTATTGCCAGAATCCCCATTCTCAGTCTCCTCTCTCTGAGTTAATGACGTAAGAGTGCGGGTGTCATGTTTGTGTGTGCTCATACTTTTAACTCTTGATCTTTAGGTTGGATGAAGCTAACTTACCAAAAGAAATAAATCTGGTAGATGATTACTTTGAACTTGTTCATCATGAGTACAAGAAGTGGCAGGAAAACAGTGAGCGGGGACGGAGAGACATGCCCACCCAGAGCCCTCCAGAACATTCCGTGCCCCAGCTCTCGCTCATGGACGTGAAATGTGAGACGCCGAACTGTCCTTTCTTCATGTCGGTGAACACCCAGCCTTTGTGCCACGAATGTGCCGAGAGATGGCAGCAGGGCCAGAGCAAGTCCCGTGAGCAGCGCTCCAAGCAGGGCCCCGAGGCACTGCCCGTCCTGGCGCCCGGGGCCTCCTGGGGGGAGGCAGGTGTGCCCTTTGGCTGGAGCTCCGGGGAGCCGGCTGGGGGCCCTCGCTCCGCACCCCCGACGGCACCCAGCCTCTTCCTGTTCAGCGAGACGACTGCCATGAAGTGCAAGAGCCCCGGCTGCCCCTTCACGCTGAACGTCCAGCACAACGGCTTCTGCGAGCGCTGCCACCACGCCCGGCAGCTTAGCTCCGGCCGCCACACAGACCCCGGCAAGTGCCGCACTTGCCTGCAAGACTCCACCAGGACGTTCAATGGGCTCTGCAGCACTTGCTTCAAAAGGACTACGGCGGAGCCCTCGTCCGGCTCCGGCTCAGGTGTGCCCACTTCCTGCCACCAGCGGTCCAAATCGGACCCCTCGCAGATGCCCGCCCAGAGCCTCGTCCTGCCTGGCTGCCTCTCGCAGGTGGTGCGGACTCCAGAGGACAGGGCGGGGACGAGCAAGTGCCGGAAGGCCGGCTGCATGTATTTCGGGACTCCGGAAAACAAGGGCTTCTGCACGCTGTGTTTCATCGAGTACCAGGAAAACAAACGTGAGTGAAACAAACAGTTGAGTTCCCTAAGTGCAGCGGTGACTGCATAGAAGGGGCCTTGTTCCGGAGCTTCAGGGAAAGGGGCCTGTGTGGGCCCCCGGGTGGAATGGTGAGAGGTTCCTGGGTCTCCCACCCACAGGGCTGCCCCTGGAGGAAAGGCCCAGAACGAGGCATCAGCTCTCAAAATGCCACATTCGCAAAATCAAAAATGCCCCGAGACAGAGCTGATGGAATTTGTTTATCAAAGGTCACTGGGTATTTGACATTTACAAGAGTAGACTTCTAAGCACTTGATGTAATAAAGAAATCTCACAGTCTGAAGAGCTGTAGCTGGTGGTCTCCAGTGACGCGGAGACTCTCATGGTTTTAGAAACCTGTGACACCAAAGGACGGCAGTAGTTAGCATCTGCTGTTTGTCCTGTTGGCATGATCGGTGGGGCTGCACGTCCCAGAGCAAGGGATTTGTGCAGCCAGCGCTGCTTCCCCCATAGGCCCCATTACGCTTTCGCCTGGTTGCAGTGATGACAGGCTGGTCCTGCGGATGTGGCGTGGGCTGGCCTCGTCCGGTTCGGCCCCTTCTCTGTCTTCTAGACTGGCATCTCGGTGTCTGTGCAGGGACCCCTGCCTGGTACTGATGAGCGCCATCTCTGTTCTAGATTTCGTTGCTGCCCCTGGGAAAGCCAGTCCCACAGCCTCCAGGTTCCAGAACGCTATCCCCTGCCTAGGCAGAGAGTGCGGCACCCTGGGGAGCACGATGTTCGAAGGCTACTGTCAGAAGTGTTTCATCGAGGCTCAGAGCAAGCGATTCCACGAAGCCAAGAGGACCGAAGAGCAGCTGGTGAGACCTTTGGCAGTTCCTCCCCCCATCACGCAGCCGGCACCCCCTTGCTGGGTAGTCAGTGTCCTTCTGCTGTGGCCGAGCAGACGGCTGAGGTCTAGGGAAGAACTTGGGACATGAGTTCACGTGGCTGGGGTTAGCCATGCCACAGCAACCATAGCTCTCCATGGCCCAAGTAGACTTGGGAATTCATTTCAAAAAGCAGATCAATTCAGCCATAGAAGAAAGCCTCCTAAAGCCTCCCAGCAGCAGGGGACAGGTCAGAGGTTTCTTTGGCCTGTAGCAGACAGCACAGCCTTCTGAACACCTTACACCACCAGTCCTTTGCCAGGGGGAGAGAGGAGAAATGGGGCATCCCACGGCCTCCGCTTGGCAGCCGCTCAGAGAAGTAGGCATTATCAGGTTGTTTAGGCGGTAAGGCAGCAGAGCACCCCCACATGGCCTCCCCAAGGCTGGGTGCTCCCCTCGAGTTGGGAGGTGACACCCCTGGTAAACTCCCGTTCCTGGGCTCCCGGGCTCAGGGCCCACCGTGCTCCCCCTGAGCACCCCGTGTCTCCCCCATGCAGAGATCCAGCCAGCGCAGAGATGCGCCCCTCGCCCCGGCCAGCGCCTCCAGGCCCAAGTGCACCCGTGCCTCCTGCAGGAACATCCTGGCCTGTCGCGGGGAAGAGCTGTGCGTGGAGTGCCAGCCCATCAGCCAGCGCGGGGGCCCGGGCGCCTGCCTGGCCGAGCATGCGCCTGAGGAGCCCCCCAAGCAGCGCTGCCGAGCCCCCGCCTGTGACCACTTTGGCAATGCCAAGTGCAACGGCTACTGCAATGAGTGCTTCCAGTTCAAGCAGATGTATGGCTAGGGGGACCTGGGGGCCTCCCCCACTGGGAGGGCCAAGAGCCATTGGCCAGTGTGGTGCTGCAGTCCAGCACCCAGATGCCGCCGCCGGTGGAGATAAGCTCATCTTCGCGGCCGAGACCTCAGGCTGGGCAGCCTGGGAGCAAGCCCCTCTGGCCCGAGAGTAAAGCTGGTGGCTAGCAGGGGACGGCGGTGAGGGGCAGCCCTGGGCAAATGCTCCTCCCACCAAGCACAGGGCCAGGGACTTCTATGGACGTGGAGTGGCGCATCCTGCCCGCCAGTACAGCTCCGGCGTCTTGCAGGCCAAGAGAAACGCTGTCCCATCAGGCGGGTGGGGGCACCTGGAGCCTCCTGCGGGCCCGTGGTCAGCATCCCCAGAGACACGTTGCTGAGCCCTCGCTCGGGGAAAACGGACATGTTCAGAGAGGGCCCAGGTTCCCGGAGCCTCTCTCCCTGCCTAGCTCCTTTCCTGTGGACTCGTCCGAAACAGAACAGTCCCCGGACTGTGTTTCTGAGGCTGCTGAGACTGAACAAGAATAAGTTCACACTGAAAAGAAAATGAGCTGCTCTCGACAATACGTACCTTTCAAAAATCAGAGTGTTTGAGGGGAAAGACGTACACCTCTTGGTTCTGTCGTCACTACCGAAGAGGTTTGCTTGCCCTGAGGTGTGGGTGAAAAGGTGTACGTGGATAATATACCCTTATCTTGTGTATGAGGGGACTTTCTGATGACGTTGACATGCTGCCCTAAGAGACTGAGTTAGGAAGCCCCGAGACAGTCACTTGTGTGCTGGCTGTCACTGGGCACCACCTGTAGACACAATTTGCATGGGCTTGACCAGCTGCCTTTTTTAAAGGAAGCATCTGAATTATGTCTATTCCCTTTATTTATTTTATGACAGTATCAAAATTATTTAAATGAAGATGTTTCTTCTGCCCTAGGGAAAATGCTGTATTGTCTTTTCAAGATGTCCCTTTAGCTCTGGGTCTGTTCCAGAAGCAGGTGCATGCCTGACCCGTGGGGGAGTTGGCCTCTTGGATACCCTGTGGTGACCTTCCCCGGGACAGAAGGAATTGCATCCAGAGGGGATTCCTTACTATATCCCTGTTACGAAACTTTGGCCTGAGCCGCTTCCTGGCAGGATGTCAGATAAGAAACTGCTCTTGATGCTCTGTCGAAGCTGAAGCCGAGTTGCCTACCTCCTTGGAGATGAGACGGGGAAGGAGCAGGGAGAGGTCAGGAGGGGTCATGGGGAAAGGCTGGGCCTCCGTGCTGGTCCCGTGGTGCCGGGCAGTGTCCATGTGCGGTGACGGAGCCCGGGGACAGCAAAGCCAGGTCACCGTGGGCATCAGGAGGAGCTTTTTTCCTGAACTTGCCCTGCAGTTTCTCCTCTGCTTTATCTTACTGTCCTTGCTCTATGGAAAGAGAGGGAAAATGAGTTTTCCCCAAATATAAAGGCTGCCATGTTTTGGTCAGGTTTTCTGTAAGACCTGAAAACCCCCAAGAATTGTGACTACGGAGCCTTTACTTGTTCTCTCTGACAATTGTTTTCCACTTGCAGCTCACATCAGTCTTTCTCCTTGACAGATCTAATTTCTTTCTAAAGAAACCAAATAATGTTGTTTTCATCTAGTTCTTGAAAATGTAGTATTTTAATATTTTGTGTTTATCAATATCTTCATTCTTAATGTGAAAAAAATGGAATTATTTATACTTAGGAAATATTTTAAATTTGCACAGTTACCCTTAATAAAATGCTTTTTCCTTTTATTGGATTTCAAGTTTTTCTAAATAAATGTAACTGTTCACAAGAGTTATTAAAAAATAAATTATTTCAGAGCAAATCTTGGTGTTTTACATTTATGAATGACAGAAGAGAGAGGAAGGCCCTTGTGAAGACCATGCTTCCCAAACACATTTGCTTTGCTGTAGGCCAGGGCCAGGGTGCAGCTCTCAGCCATGAGTGGTGAGAGATGTTTGTTGGAAATAATAACTGATGTGGGGCAGGCCGGGCACTCGAGCACAAGCTCCAGGGCTCAGGGTGAGGATGAAGAGGCCCAGGGAGGGCACCAGATGCTAGGACCTTGTGCAAGATAAAGAGAACGAGACGGGAGGAGAGAACGGGAGGAAGGAGGGAGGCTGGCTGAACGCCGGTTCCCAGGGTCAGGTGGTACAGAGGTGGCGCAGGACTGGGTGGCTCCCTGGCCCCGCAGGCTCGCAGTGCTGGGAACTTGTCCAATTACGGCCCCCTGCCGTCCCCCAAACTGAAATGCAGTCATGGAGGATGGATCCCAAGGGCTGGGAGCTCCCAGCTCCCGCCATCCTGATGATCAGCCAGGTTTTAGAACCAACCTTTAAAAAAAAATTATCTTTTATAACTTACAAAATATAAGCATACGAAAACAGTATAAAAGTAGTGCAGCCAACCTCAATGTATCTATCATCCAATTGCAACAATTATCAACATTTTGCCAAATTATTGTCACTGTCCTCCCCTCTTCCTCTCTTTGGCTTGTTGGAGTATTTTAAAACAAACGGCAGAGCCAGTGTCCTCACACCTGCAAATGCGTCGCTGTGCATCTCTGATTAGGCTATGTTCTCTGTACACGACCACCATGAATATGGTTAAATTACTCCACTCTGTGATATCATCCCAGCCCCAGGATGTGCTCTGACTTCTCGGATTGTTCACCATCCAGGCAAGAACCCCTGAATGCTCTTGGTTGTTAACATTTCCTAAGGCTCTTTCATCCTGTGATAGTGCATTTTAATTTGTCATGCTATTGATCTGTTAGAGCAATTGGAACATTAGTTCTGATTTGGCTGATTGCCTCTGTTCTGGTTTGCTAAAGCTGCCAATATGCAAGGTACCAGAAATGAATTGGCTTTAATAAAGGGGATTTATTAGGATAAAACTTTACAGTTCCAAGGCCGTAAAGTATTCAATCTAAGGCATCAACAAGAGGATACCTTCCCTAAAGAAAGGCCGATGGTGTCTGGAACACCTCTATCAGCTGGGAAGGCACATGGCTGACATCTTCTGGTCCTTTGCTCCCAGGCTGCATTGCTTTCAGCTTCTGATTCCAGTGGCTTTCTCTTTACGCATCTGTAGATTCTCACTTAGCTTCTCTGGGGCAAACTCTGGGCTTCTCTTAGCTTAGCATCTCCAAGCATCTGGGTCTGTGTCAGCTCTGATTTCAAAGGCTGTCTCCAAAATGTCTCTGGGCGTTTTCTGCTCTAAGTGTCTCTGAGCTCTCTGCAAAATGTCTCTGCCTTTTATCCTCACAGAGAGGATGCCAGTAAACTAATTAAGACCCAACTTGAATGGGTGGGTCATACCTCCACAGAAACCATCTAATCAAAATGTCCTACCCTCAATTGGGTAGATCACATCTCCATGGAAACAACTTAATCAAAAGTTCCTATCCATACATAATAAGCCTGCACCCACAAGACTGGGTCAAAAGAACATGGCTTTTCTGGGGTACATAATAGATTTAAACCAGCATATTCTTTGGGTGTCATCTAACTTACTCTTCTTGGCTTATTAGATGCCGATTCTGTTTTCTTTGGCCGGAATCACAGCAGTGCTGGGGGCCTCCAATTGCTTCCCTTCCTATAGAGCCTTAGGAATACTCCCCAGAGCATCACAGTGGCACAAAATTGATGTCCGCCCTTTCCTCCCTGCTTCCTTCAGTCTCTCATCCAGCATTACAACTGCAATTTTTCCAAAAGCATTTGACCATAAGTCATCAGGATTTCTGAAATAGGAAGTGGCTTGTAATTAGCAAATTACCACTGACTCAGAACAGTGACTCCTGCAAGAGGGAACAGGGCTGCCTTGGAGGAGCACAGGAGACCCAGTTACAACAGGGACTCTTCAGGGTCACGAGGAACCTCTAGGGGCTGTAAGCCCTGTGAAGTGCGTGCACTACTTTATGTGCATTTCTGTCTTTCTGCAAGGGGGCCAAGCTCTCTTCCCATTGTCCAAGAATTAGATGACTTTCCAAAAAGATAAAGAAAAGGGCTGAAAAATAAGCGGATGGAACTGGCTTTCCACTTGCCCATGTCTTTGCCTCCAAAGCTGAGGAAGGTCAGTGTTACCTCCTGGCCACACAGAGCTGCACACTCATGTTGTCCAAAATGGAACTCATAATATTGTCTCCATGTCCTCTTCCTTCCATGCCCAGGGAAGAGCATGGCCAACTTTCTTTGCCACCTCTAGAGTTTTCCCACCTCTTATACCCAAACTTCCAAGTGCCTCTCCAAGATGTCTCTCAAACCCACCCTGTCCCCTCTTCTGCTGCTGCTTCTATAGCTTGGGCCTTACTCTCCTCCTCGTACTTGGGCCCTAGTCCCCTCCTCATCCTTCGGCCTTAGCCTCCCCTTTCCAACCTGTTTTCTGGCTGTGACTTTACTAGTCACCTGTGCTTGTAAATCACAGACCTGTTCATTCTTCTCTTCTAATTAAAACTCACTGGAGGTTTCTAGTTGCTCCCAACATGGGGTGTCTGCAACCAGGTGGTACAGGACACCTCTGAGTTTATTTAGATTTTGATCTTAAAAAAGACTATATAAATTACATTTTTTAAACTCCTCATTTCATATTTACAGGACAGTTGCAAAAATAATACACAATACAGAGCACTCCAACACACCCTAAATCTTATTTCACAATGTTTTATATGTGCATTGGCAGTGGCCGGGGCTCACCTAGCACCCTCCTTCACTCATTCACTTCCTTGTATTGAGACAAATCACATTCTCCTTCTGCCAGAGATTTCATTGCCAAAAATGATCTAAGTGTGCCATCTATAAACTCTCGTATCTGCACACTCAAACTTGGTAGCCAAATTTTCCAATGTGTTTACAAATGATCCAATATAGAGTTTCAGTGGGTTTTCAATGAACCATTTGTTAGGAAAACTATCATGTCATTACATCTTCCTGGCTAATTGACATCAAAGAAGAGAGTGATTTACTAGCTGACTTTCAATAAGAATCTTTGCATAATTGATAGATGGAAATAAAGTATAATTAGCTCTGAATTAGGTGTAACCAATGATTTTTTTCTATCCATCTTTTATTTCTTTGTTCTATCTTCTTGAGTTAACTTTTTTCAGCTCCAGCAATCAAATAAAATATTATAATAAAATGAATGTATTCCTTCACCTATAACTCATTGTTTTAAATCCCAGTACTTTATGATTTTAGTGTTTTAGGTAATATACCAACACAATAATACATTTAAATTGATTTTGAAATACACATTTGGTGTGAATATATGCTCAAAAATATTTTTACGGGTGATGTGAGACCAAAAGCATTTGGCATACAATTTCCAACATGTTATGCAATGCTCTTTTCAGTTTGAACCAGCGTACATATTTGTTCTTGTGTTCTGCCACTACATATTTCATAGCTTCTATATTCTCTAGAACAGGACAACTTTTTGGTCTCAGGACTTTCTTACAGGCTTAAAAATTACTAAGAACCCCAGAGAGCTTTTGTCTGTGTCTGTTATCTCTTTACATATGCCATCTAGAAATTAAAACAGAGAAATTTAAAGCACAGAATACACAATCAGACATTCCATTAGACATCATCATATGTCACGGAGCCTCTGGAAAGCTCTGGTGTATGCTTGTGAGAAACAAAATGTGAAAATAGTATTGTTATGAAAGGAGTTTGGATCTCATGGAGTCCCTGCAATTGTCTCAGGGAAACTTGGGGGTCTCTAGGCCTTGCTTTGAGGACCTCTGCTGGAGAACATTCTCAGCCATCTGTTCTCCTCCTCACATCAGAAGAACCTGCAGGATGTTTTGAAAGTCCCCACCCCAGGCCCTCTCAGGCAGGGATCCAGGGCACGTCAGGCAGGGGCCTGGGCAGGCTGGGGGCTCCAAGTCCTGCTTGGAAAGGGTCTCTCCAAACCAATCAGGCTTTTGTGACCATCCTCCCCAGCAGTAAAAATTCAAGGGGCATTCACTCCTATTATTTGTACATTTATTTCTTTATAGATCATACATATTTATTACTATGTAAGTGCATCCATCACTTTAAAAAATATGAAGAAAAAAATGATGAGATAAAAGCTAAATAAGAGCAACTGCCTTTCTCCTGCCATGTCTGGGTCCCCTGCACCCACCGCCCCATAGGCTGCTGCTGGGAGAGCCTGCCGGCCCCTTCCTCTCCGCCCTCTCTGAGGAAGCCCGTGTGGTACCCTTCCCACCTCCCACACCCCCTCTCTCCTTCCCCTGCCCCAGAAGCTCACCAAGTTCCTGGCTTCTGCTCTGTGTTCTCCCAGATATCATGGAAACAATCTGCCAATTTAGCAGAGAAACACTGAGGTCCAAACCCTGACCTTGTTACTGATCCATCCCCTGCCCTGAGCAAGGGGTCCCAGCCTTGGAGGATTACATTCTGCAGGTGGGAAGTGCTCGTTCAATCGGTTCAATGTTATTTTTTCCCCAATATTAGGGAGCTGCTCCCCTCGCCCTACCAGAAAATGCTTTTTCCATCATCAGTCAAGCCAAGGGTTCCCAGCCCTGGGTACAGGGGGTGAGTCTAACGTGGAGCCAGGGCTTGTTCCCACCATGAGCCAAAACAGTGCTACCTCCACAGAGGTGGGTGAGAGCAAGGGGACCCAGGTCCTGTGCCTGCTTGCAGCATTTGAAGGAGGGGGTGCCTGGAAGACCCCACCCCACCCCCACTGGAGGGATTCACCAACTCGGTGGCTATAAGTAGCTCCTCCTGCCTGCGGCCAAGTCACATCAGCCAAGGACAGAGGAGAGAGAAGCCCCGTATGGAGAGTTTATCAACAAGGCCATGGCCAGACGGCGCATCCCCCTCAAAGTCCGGCCTGGGGAGGGGCCCTGTTGAGGGGAGCCCTGGCTGTGGGTGACGGCCACCTCCTCTTGCATAGTGGGGTCCCCCAGGGGCCTGTGTCCCCCACCTGGCCTGGGGATCTGCCCAGGCCCAGTGCCCCCACCCTCCCCAGGCCGGCACCCCCCTTAGCGCCACCTCTACATTTCTGAGCTGGTACATTTTTACCTCTCAAAGGAAAAATCTTATTTCTAAGTTACAGCCCCTCCAGCTACCACTTAAAGATCTTGGCTTAGAAAGCAGTAAGTCGATAGACCTGTAGAGTTTGTAACTATGAGATCTGGCTTGCACTTGTACATTTTCAAACATGATTCTAACATTTTATTTTCTTGAGAATGGCATTAGCTACATAGGATCCCACATGAGATATTGTTTATTTACAGCAGGAGGAAGACTCCAAACACAGGCATGAATTTCCTAAGATTATGTAACGTGTAGCTCTGAAATGGCTGACGAAAGGAAGAAAGGGAATAAATCTCTTGTGCCCTCATTCTCCCTCCTTCCCTCCCTCTCCCTCTCTCTCTTTCTCCCTCCCCCTACTCTTGCCCCTCTGTGTCCCCTCCCCATCCCTGCCCCTCTCCCCCTCCTCACCCATGGGCATCTCTCTCTTTGGGTGTTCTAACACCTTCCAGGCCTGTGACTCAGTGGAATTCTGCTCAGGGCTTACAATCCCAGACTTCCTTGGAGCCCTTGCTCCTGAAATACCCCAGGTCCAGGGTGTCGCACCCCCTCACCAGGAGATTAATGACCCCAAAATCAGCAAATGTGCTGGTTGAAGGGCGAACTGGTTTCACAAGCTTCTCTGTGAATTGCAGTTTCATAGTCAGACCTTCCAGTAGAACAATGAGTTGGAAACTAGGAAGTAGCTGACACTTAACAATTTTCACAATCATCTTTTGAAAACTTTAACTGGAAACCTAATGGTGATTTCATCCCTTCTTGAGGATTTAAGACATCAACAGGTTTGTGGGTTGTTGCGTTTTTTTTTAAGTAGACTTTACTTTTAGAGCAGTTTCAGGTTTATAGAAAACTTGTGGGAAAACTAAAGAGAGTTCCTATATACCACACTTACGCGCGTGCACACACACACAGAGTCTCCTTTTATTGAGGTTTTGCATCAGTGTGGCACATTTGTTACAATTGATGAACCACTATTGATGCGCTATTAGTAACTAAAGTTCATCATTTACGTTCAAGTTCATTCTTTGGGTTTGTTGTACAGTTCTATGGGTTCTGATTTTTTTAAATTTTTTATTAGGGAATTTGTAGGTTTACAGAAAACTCATGCAGAAAATATAGTTTCCATATATGCCCTCCCCCACAACACACAGTTTTCCCCATTATTAACCCTTTGCCTTATTGTGGTACCTTTGTTACAACTGGTGAAACAATACTATCATAATTATATTATTAACAATAGTCCAAAGTTTGCATTAGAGTTCACTTAGTGTTATACAGTTCTATGAGTTTTGACAAATGTGCAATGTCACGTACCCACTACTTCAGTAACATATGAAATAGTTACACTGCCCTAAAATTGTACTGTGCCCTGCCTGTTCAACCCTCCTGCACTGCCCTGGAACCCCGGCAACCGCTGATCTTATTCTGTCTCTATAGTTTTGCCTTTCCCAGAATGTCATATAGTTGGAATCATACAGCCCGAACATTTTCAGACTGGCTTCTTCTCCTTTGCAAGATGCATCTAAGGTTCCTCCATGTCTTTTCTTGGCTTCACGGCTCAGTTCTTTTTATCAACGAACAATAGTTCATTGTAGGGCTGTACCATCCTTTGGGGAACATCTCATTTGCTTCCAATTTTTGGCAATTGTAAATAAAGCTTCTATCAACATTCATATGCAGGTTTGGGTATGGACAGAAGTTTTCAACTCATTTGGGTAGGTTTGTGGTTTTTAAAGCAGGCACTTTAAAGCAAAAATATTTGCCACTTTAAAAGCCACCTGTTCTTCAGTTTTCAAAGAATTATATGTTTTCTAACTCATTTCTGAAGTTACATTTTACCTAAAACACCAAATTCAAAAGAGACCATACTTTCTAAATGGGCAACTGACATCCTCTGAGTCTGAGATGTAGTTTTCCAAAGCCATAAATGGACAAGAAAGTAAAGTATGCAAAATTACTACTGGTAAGAAATGGATTTAACAAATAGGTGTTTTCTTCAGTGAAAGAACAATGGGAGTCATTTCCAAGAGGGGACAGGACATGGGGGAGCCCTGCGGGCCCTTGGGGGCCCTTGGAGACAGCAAGTATTCAGTGCGTCTGTGGAAAACATGCCACGGTAACCCAGAAACTGACTTCAGGCTCCTTCTGTCCTCCATGTAGGATTTTGTATTTTTAAGGAAAGAAAAGCTTGTTTCTCCACAGCTGAGTCAATATCCTAAAGTCTCTGCCAACCAAAAACACAGGAAAGATCATAGCTGATTGACAGGGGCTTTGGTAGATGTAGTAATAATGTCACAGACGCATGTTCCAAACCATCAGGCAAGTAGTTAGAGGATTATGCTGTACCATGTTATTTAATACAAATGAAAATAAATGACACAAACCAGAAATTAAAAAAAAAAAAGTATTCTGGGACACAAAGGAGAGGAGGGTTACAATCTGTTCATTTGTACCCTCTTGAATCGGGCAGCTCTCCTAGCTCCTTACTCAGCCACTGGATTTCCCCTCTCCTGGGCCGGGAGACTTCCTCTGGCTTTCAGGCTGGACCCCCAGCCAGCCTCCGCAGGGCAGCCCGTGGGATCTTTTTAAACCCGCCTGCAACCACGAAGAGTCTACGTGCTTCGACTCTGCAGCAGCCCTCCGTGGACTTCCTGCAAAGCCCAGGTGGCTTTGCGTGGCTGCAGGTTTGCTCTCTGCCACACGCTCCCACAGGCCGTGTGTGCGCACACCTGCTCTGCCGCCCCCACCACCTGCCCCTCCCCTCCCCCGCCCCCCCACGTTCATCCCACAGGACTTGACCCAAGGGTCCCTCACCCAAGAAGCCGCTCGTGCCCTCGCCACTGCCTTGTAATTATTGCTCAACTTGCTGGTTAACGTAGAAAAACTGCATTTGTCTGTATCCCAGCGTCTGACTCAGAGCTAGGGGTTGTGGTTTGGTTTCTCGGGAAACTGATGTTGAGACGGTGTTTGAAGTGCAAGATGTTTGTTAGGGATGGAGACTTGGGAGGGCAGGAGGGGAGGCAGGGGCGGGCCCCGCAGTGAGGGTGCCATCAGGGTGCCGGTGGCCCGCACCGGGACAGCACATCTGGGCATGTGGACCTCGCTTGCTCAGGCCCCTGGTGCGGGCAGCCTGTGGGGTTGTGTGAGTGTGGACAACGCAGCTGGCCACGGCTGGAGGTGCCACAGGCTGGTGGCAGCACTGACCCTTCTCCTGGGAATGGTCAGCAAGCCCTTCCTGAGGGTGGAGCTCTCCCCACCTTGCACCCCTCAGAACCCCTTCTCCATCTAGGGGGCAGCTCATCCAGGGCTCCGGGGGGTCTTTAATCTTGGAAGAGGGAGGTGAGTGGGACCGACCACAGCCCTCACCACCCTCTCCAGCCTAGAGTCCCTCGCCCTCACCTTGCACCGCCCCTTGCCTGTGCTCAGGGCATGGCCAGGTCCCTCCTCCCCAGGCCTGAGCCCCCGTCCCTGCCCCTCTCCGGGAGGCACCAGCTCTCCTTGCCCTCGCTGGGACAGCACAGCCCTGCCTCTCCCAGAGGACCAGGACCCAGTACCACAAGCTGATGATGGTTTTCACCCACTGTGCGCAGACCGCAGGACTCGGGCCATGTCTCCTGGTGGTGTGCGCCCCTTTGAGGACTCTGCAGAGTCAGGAACAGAAAGCACAAGTCCCGCAGGAGGTCCCTGGAGGAGGGCACCGGGTGCATGCAATGCTTGCACGTGCTTCCCACCAGGAGCTCAGACCCCAGCAAGGGCTCCAGGAGCTGCGCCTGCCTCTAGGGACACCCCCAGCCTCACCTGGGCCTCCGCTGCACCCATGGGAGACCATTCACTCATTCCCCCACTCCCCAGGCAGGCAGCTTCTGGTGGTGTGGAGTTGGCTGCAACCACCGCTTGTCCCCTCACGTCCCATGAGACAGGCCCATGCTACGTGGATCCTATGCAGGTGGCAGCCCTCCATGAGCCCCAGGAGAGGACAGCGGACTGCACATCTGTTCCTACAGAACCCACCTCCAGCCTTTCAGGATGGACAAACTTCCTACCAGTGGCTGGAGGCTCTCACCAAGGAACGATGTGTATCAGGGGCTCTTGGGTTGGCAGGTTGCCCGCTCATGGCAACAGCCAGATCAGACAGGCTGAGTGGGAGCCCCTCATGGAGCAGGCATAGCCTCTACCTCTGCCAGCATCTGGGTGCCCTGTGCCAGTGCTGGGGTGACTGACAAGATGCTGGGCGAATTCTGTGGCCAACCCCCTTCTCCTTGTGGTGGGTGTTAACATGGGAAGCATATGGTCACCTTTTCTGCCCACTACCTTGTCTCCACCCATGCACCTTTCCCCCAGACTCCCCTCTCCCTGGTTTCTGGCCCTCCTCTGTCCAGGCCCCTGGCCAGCTGTCAGGCCCCACTACTGCCCACGAACCGGCACATATTCTAACCGTGTGTGCCCCAGCTGGGGATTCTCCCTCACCACCGTCTTTCAAGAGCACCCCTAAGGAGAGAAGTTGTCATCATTTCAGTCACACCCACGTGGAACTGACCTATTCATCACCCACGCTTGGGCCTCTCTCTCCTCCTCCACCTGCCTGCACAGGACCCTCTGCAGCCAGCGCTGTGAGCTGAGAGAGGTGCCCAGGGCTCAGGACTCCCAGCCCATGCCGTAGGCTCATGCTCTCCCACCCTGCTTATGCTTGACCTCAGAGGTGCCACCTGCACCCTGAGACAGTGCTGTGTTCACCCAGCCTGGCGACGCAGTGGGCCTGATGGGACTGCCCGTGGTGAGCCTTCGGGACACGTGGTCACTCAGGGCCCCACAGCCAAGCATTTCGTCTCTTAGGGCCCGGAGCACTCCAGGAGGGTTTGTCAAGTGACAGATGGCCCACGGCCTGCGTTGGAACCCCAGGGGGCTGCGTTGCAGACAGCATGGACTTTCTTTGGGACCACATGGTGCCAGGGTTGGGATTCTCCTGAAACGGCTCGCTGCAAACCCACGTCTTTTCCAACCCCACTACTGCAGCACCACGGGATCAGCAGGCCAGTGACCCAAAGGGCAGAACTGTGAGCGCCACAGCTCTTCCGTGGTCCTGGACCCATACAGAGCCAGCAGCCTTCTGCATCACCCAGGCTGTCGTGTCACCTTTAGTTGCGGTGCTAGCTGCCTCCCATAGACCCCCTACATGCACTGTGCTTTTAAATTTGAGCGCAAGATGCAACACTGTGACTTACTGTGGAGGTGACAGCCTGGCAGACCACTGACCACTGGACCCCTCGGTCCATCACAGGCGTGGCGTCTTCACAGGGCTTGTCTCCTGCCCTCTGGAGTGTGTGTGTGCTATCAAGTCTCCAGCATCAAAAATGCCACTGTGATAACAGCTGGCTGTGATATTCCGGGGAACGCCAACAGTCTAGATAACTTGGGAGTATCTTATGACGGGGGAGGAGTAGCACAGCCTGGTGCAAAAGGTAAATGTACGCTGTTGACTGTTCCACTGGGATAGAAAAGAATCATTTGCCAAATCCACGGCCGCATTCCTTACTAATCTGCTCTAGCAAAGCCACCCCATTTGGCTCTTTGTCTTTGGGGCTGATAGGATTTTACAGGCATCCATCAGGACTTCTCAGCTTCTACAGGGAAGACATAATAGGGTCATCCTTTAGGCTCTTCGGGTTGGTGCTAACTGCCATGTACTCCCTCAATGGACTATTGCTTTTGATTTAACTATCTGGGCTGGAGTTGGGGGGTGGGTTAGGCTCAGAGGTTTCCCCTTGCCCTTTCCCATATGAGAACTCTTACAAAGGAGAAATGCGCTGCCTCTTTAGTCTGCAAAAATTCAAAGGAGTCTGAGGAGTCAAAATCTGCAGTATTACCTGCCCAGCTGTGTCCACCCCAGGCCTCAGGGCTGCCTGACTTTCCCGTAGCACACTGGCCAGTTGGGAATTGAACCTTTGAAATTCAGCCACAAGACCACTGGGTCCTGGGCTTGGCATGTGATTTTCTACAACCTGCGCTGAGGGAGAGGCAATCAAAGGGGCCCTCTGGCATTCAAGCCTTTCCGTGGCCTGTTACTCATCTGTGGCACTTGCCAATCGCCATCCAGTCCTATGGGCCTTTTATCTACCACTTCCTCCATCCATCCTGCATTTCACCCATCAGGTCATTCCCTCTCTCACCTGTCACCTTCCTAATTCCCCACCCCTGGAAGCTTGAAAAACAGAGCTGCTCCCTTTTGCCAGGGGCTACTGTCCTCAGCTACCTCCGGCAAGGGTGCCCTCACTGCCAGCTGAGTGGCAAGGAACCGGCTCTAAGCTGTCTTATTACCTGCTTTCTCGGACAACACTATTTGGGGCACCTGCCATAACAGGTGTGTTTCTCTGTAAGCAAAGGCTGAGATGAGTGTGGGGAGGCAGATGTCACTATGGATCACACCTGTGAAGGAAAGGTGGGGCTGCAGGCTCAGGTGCAACTGGAGAAATTGGACTGCAAGGCAGACCCCACAAAGCCTTGGCCAACACATCGAGGAGCTCCATCCCACTTTGGGCTGAAATAACCGGATCTTTATTCCCCTGCCTCACTCAGTCCCAGAGGTGGGCTGCCCCAGGAAGGGCAAACTGTCAGGTGAAAAGGTATTTGATGCCCAAGGTCAGCCCTGAAGGAGATGGTGAGCGCAGGATATCTGTGGGAATTCCTGCAGGGAGCTGGCAAGTGCCGCCTTGGATGGGGTCTGGGTCTCGCACCTTCATCTCTACCTCAGCAGATGTTTAACAAGTATGGGGTGCACTAAACTACACTCAACAGGAAAGTCACGGCACGAGGTGCAAGGCATAAGGGCACAGCTGAGACCTTTGTGCTCCTGCTTCTGAAAAGGTTATCAGGCTGGGACAAAGGCACTCCACTGAAGCTGGAGTTGGAGCAGACACCATCTGAGAAGCGGGCTCAGTTTAGAAGGGAAAAGAGAAAGAGCTATTCCTTCTCATTCCCCCTACAACATCTCCCCTCAAACCTTTCTTAGATTCCTAGGGTGCTGTACCAAGTTACCTCCATCCTGGTGGTTTAAAACAACAGAAACGTGTCATCTCAAGAGTTCTGGTGGCCA
Source organism: Bradypus variegatus (assembly GCA_004027775.1). Taxonomy (NCBI): domain Eukaryota; kingdom Metazoa; phylum Chordata; class Mammalia; order Pilosa; family Bradypodidae; genus Bradypus; species Bradypus variegatus. The sequence goes on from PVKY010001279.1 coordinate 32,923, forward strand.
CACGTCCGAGAGTAAGGTCGGTGCTGGCAGGACCCTGGTCCCGTGAACACCTTTCGAGAAGTGCCCATCTTACCTCTCCTGGCCTCGGTCGTGGCCCACAATCCTTGTGGAGGCTGCTTCACTCCATCTCTGCTTCTGCCTGCATGTGGCCTTCCTCTCTCTCTTTTCTCTCTCTGTCTGTCCCCCTTTTCTTACAGGCACACAAGTCATGTTGATCAGGGCCCACCCTCATCCTATTTGGCCTCATCCTAAATAATTAAATTTTCAAAGATCCGACTTCCCAATAGGATTACATTTGGGGAACAGGGCCTAGGATTTATACATATCTATTTGGGGGACACAGTTCAACTCATAACCAACCTCTGTCTGATCTGACTTCAGAACAAACTTGATTCATGAGGATCCCAATATGATTTTGAGTAATCCTTATGTGTGTGCTGAGTACCCCTTAGATCTATGGAAATTGAGAATTGAATCAACCAATTCAATATTCTCACTTGACACAAGAGAAAATTGAGGTTCGAGGAGGTGAAACAAAATCCCAGGGTCACACAGCTAATATATTGTTTCCTTGGGCCTGAAACCCAGTCCTCCTTCCTCTTAGGTCTGCTCTGAGTCTTGGTCCTTTGCTATTGATCTTTGCCATTTATG
>PVKY010001280.1:0-33484 GCA_004027775.1 Bradypus variegatus
ACACCTGCCTGTGCCCCACCCACACCTGCCTGTGTCCCACCCACCCCTGCCTGTGTCCCCTGATGCTGATGCCCCACCCACACCTGCCTGTGTCCCACACACACCTGTGTCCCCTGATGCTGATGCCCCACCTACACAGCCTGAATTCTCCTGTTTCTTAGGTGGGCTTCGCCTCGGGCAGGAGATTTTTCTTTTTTTAATTTTAAATTTTAAATTATTAAAGAGGTAATAAATACATGCTTAAAAAAACAGTACAAAAGGTTACACAGTAAAAAGGAAGTCTCCCATCCATCGAGGGCAGTGCCTATGGATGGCTGGTGTGGTTGTATGGGTGGGAAGAGATATAGGGAGGAGCTTACTTTTCCATGATCTCCATTGCTACCACCTCCAAGCACCTCAAATTAACCTGAACCTTTGGTACAGTCAGGGCTGGGCATTACTGCTGAAAAATCAACCCCCTGCCCACGCCTGTCTATGAGAGTCTTCCAATACAAAATCTGGACAGCTACTGTTGCCAGTTTCGTGTATGTGCTTCCAGAGATGGGCTATGCATGTATCACTGTATCAGCAAATGTGTGTATAAAAGCCTACATGTTTTTTGCACAAGTGAAAAATTACTATTTCATTGTTCTGCACTTTGTTCACACAGTAGCTTTGATATTCCTCCATATAAGAATATATACACCTTCTACATTCTTTTAAATATATGTGGATGTGCTGTAATTAATTTAACCAATTCATAGGCCCCCTTTGGAGGGCAGGTGGAGACAGCTGTTGGCCTGTTAGGTAACGCCCATCGCTAGTAAGACCCAGGACCAGAGGCTCAAAGAATACTAGATCTGAGTCCTGGCTCTGCTGCTTACCTGCTGTGCTTTGGGCAAATGCTTTAACCCCTGTCAGCCTCAGTTTACTAATATATAAAGTAGAAATAAATAACTGTCTCTGCTTCACAGGGTCATGGTAAAGAAACAATAGAAATAATGTATACTAAGCTTCTAGCATAGTGCCTGGTACACAGTAGGAGCTTAATAAAGGGGAATTGATTTTTCTGGTGGGCAGATTTCTGAATTGGAAAACCCCGATAGCATCCTCTCCATCCATTAATGGCTTCGATCTGGATTTGGTTCAGATAAGACCTGGGAAAGCACTAAACCTGGAGGCAGGTGGGGGGTGGAGCTGACAACACCACCTAGGAGGGACTGAGGAAATCCTGGGGAGAGGGGACTAGGCACCCCTCAAGAATAGCTGTAGCAGGAAGTGTGGAGGAAGTAAGACTGGAATGGCAGGTTGAGGCAGATCGTGGCATAATGTAGTTCATTTTTTTCCCAAAGAAAGATGTACAGGATGATCTTAGGTGACTTTTTTTTTTATTAAAGAAGTTGGTTTACTGAAAAATCATGCATAAATACAGAGTTCCCATAAAACAGCCTAACATTAACACTTGGTGCATTCGTGATGCTACATTTGTTACAACTCATGAAAGAACATTTTTATAACTGTTCTATTAACTACAGTCCATCGTTTACAATAGGGTTCACTGTGTTGTATGCTCCCATATTTTAGGTGACTTTTTAATATTATTAAAGTTTATTGTGCATTGAAAAATATAACCAGCACTTTTAGCAGATGACTCTAAGGGGATTCATGCTTAGGATAATGCTAAAATAGGCACTGAAGCATTTACAAAGTAAGTTAATTAAAAAATAATAACTAAGTAAATAAGTAAATCATAGCACATGATGTGCAAACCAGTTATTCCCCAAATCATGATAGCAATACATTAATGGCTGAAGTTTTTGAAAAGTTGGCCTATGATGAAGATTGCAAGTTCTGGAATCAGACCACCTGGGATTTCTGTGCAAAGTTAGCCAAGTGGGCTAACTTTGCTAGATCTCAGATTCCTAATCTGCAAAATGGGGATAATATTAGTCTTCATTTCCCAGGGTTGTTATGTAGACTCAATTAAGGCACATGTGCAATGTGCTCACCTCACTGCTTGGAATGTAGTAAGCACTTAATAAACGTGGTCATTGCAATTATTATGGTGAACATACAGTAAAGAGTTTTGACTTTATTCCACAAGCAATAAAGGAGATTTTGTTTTTATAGAACTTGTTCTGTTGTGGAAATAATATTTCAACAACATTAACAAAGAACATTCTTAAACAAAAAGAAAAACCACCCATCATTCTCCCAACCTTAAAAAATTGTCATTTTGGCATATTCTCTCCCAGACTTTGCATGGTTGCAACCACGGTATTCATGCAAATTTTGTATCCTGCTTTTTCTCAACAAACATGATGTTATAAACAGTTACCATGCTGCTGCATATTTTTCATAATTATCATTTTTGTGGCTGCATAATATTACATTGAACAGAGCAACCATGGTTTTCTTAACCATCTCACTGCCTGAAAAAAAATGCAGAAGGTTTACAGATAATGCCAGTGGCACGCCTGGAGCTTTTTTTGTCTATTGAATTATTTTCTTAAGAGCAATTCCCAGAACTAAGATTTGCAGGTCAAAAGGCAATAATATTTTCAAGGCTCTTATTACATTTCACTAGATTGTTTCCCAGTTTGGCACGCTGCTTCTAGAAATGTAGGAGCACAGACTTCTTCCAACTTTTCCAGTGCTGGGTAATGGTGTTTGTGAAATGCTGCTAATTTAATAAATAGGAACTGCTACATCAATACAGGTTTCCTTTTCATCCCTTTGATCATGAACAGGTTGAACTAGTTCCCAAATGTTTGTGCTCATCCTCCTGGGTTAAATAGTTGTCCACATCCTTCAACTGTTTGTCTCTAGAAGCCTGAGGGCTTTTCTTATAAATTTGAATGAGAAAAACTCTAGAGTTGATAGAAAGTAATCATTTGCCAGCCAGATTTGGCCATTGAAGCCTTCTGGGCAGGAGGGTTCATCACCAGAAGTATAGCTTGGGAAGTCTAATTTTGAGATTGAGAAAAATGGGCTGGGAAGCAGAGAAATCTGTTGGTAGTCTACTGCCCTTGATCACATGGTGGGAGGCTGAATCGGGCAGTGGAGGTGGGAATGGGCAGGGGAGTTCCTGTCCTGTCCCCCTTACTGGGGCTTGTGGCTCTTTCTTTGCTTTGCCCCTGCCCCCACCCCACCCCCAGTGCCACTCAAGCCTGCAGTCTCTCTTGCAAATCCAGTGACTTCAAACCACAGAATTTGATGGGAAAGGGATTGTTCCATCCTATCCACTCACTATATAAATGAGAAAAATGTCTCCCATGGGGGGTGGGTCACAGAGTGAGGGGGTGCCACAAGCACCCATCCTTACATGGTGTCTCCAAGGAGGTGGGGGGACGAGTTGAAGAGTTGAGTCTAAGGAACTCATCTCATAGCTAGTCGCAACCCTGCCCCACCCCACCCGCTTCATCCCAGACTTCATTCCCTCTGCAGGATCTCGACACAATCCAGAGCAGCTTGCACTATGGTTATTTGCTTAGCGTCTCCTCCACTCACCTGTGTGTCTGATAGGTCAACAGTATTTGCTGAGTGCCTGCCACTGGGCCAGGGCTGTGCCAGGTGTGTGAAATAAAAAAAGGCTAGGGAACCACGGACCCTGTACTCAGCAAGTTCACAGGCCAATGAGAGATGGAGGCACTCTTCCCCTGGGAGGGTATTCCAGCAGACACAAGAGGACACACTCTCTAACCAATAGGGCTGAACAACAAGTGGTCTCATGGACATGTGTGTGAATATCTTGTCCACGTATATCCAAACTTGAATCATGCCCCTCCAAAGGGCTTCTCCTCAGCCACCCCTTGGCTGGGGTGCATGCACCAGCCGGAGAATGGATCAGGGAAGAGGCCATAGATACTGGAACTCAATTGGTCATGTGTGCAAGAGTTTTCAGGGTCCAGGATACACAAAGTGTGGTCTAGAAAGGGGATGCCAGGTGTGCTGGTTTGGAGCTGTTATGTACCCCAGGAAAAGCCCATGTTCTTTTAATCCATACTTGTGGGTGCAGACCTATTGTGGGTGTAGACCTTTTGATTAGGTTGTTTCAATTGAGATGTGACCCATCCAATTCAAGGTGGGTCTTAATCCTTTACTGGAGTTCTTTATGAGAAGACAAAAGGCAGAGACATTTGGAGAGAGCCACTGACACCAGAACCCAGGAGAGAAGGACCAGTAGACCTCATCATGTGCCTTCCCATGTGACAGAGGATCCTCAGATGCCAGTAGCCTTTCCTCAGAGAAGGTATCTTCTTCTTGATGCCTTAATTTGGACATTTTCACAGCTTTAGAATTGTAACTTGTACCTTAATAAATCCCCATTGTTTAAAACCAACACATTTCTGGTACATTGCATTCTGGCAGCTTTAGCTGGGTCTCAGAAAGCATATCTCCTTGGTCCAACGGACTTCTTGCCCCATGGAGAGGGACATGACTGGACGATAGTCAGAGCAGAGCTTTGTAAAGCATGGGGTCCTGAGCAAGGACTCAGGTCTTGTTTGGGTCTACAAACTGTGCTGCCTCTCAGAACTTGTTTTCCCACCTGTAAAAGGGGATTTTCATAGACCTTCCCTCCCAGAGATGCCCTGATGGTTAAATGAGCCCATAAGTTCATGACATGAAGCAAGTGATTAATAAACGCCAGTTGCTATGAAAGATGGTACAAATGGACAGAGATGCTAGAAGCCAGGGAGGGAAGGAGAAGCATGTTCTGTCACCCTTGCTCTTTAAACTAGTCCAGTTTAGGTTTTCTTCCTTATTTTAGAAAGGGCCTGGAAAGAAGCCCCATCCCCTCTCTGGCTGGGGAAAGCAGGATGTGGAGCTCACTGTGGGAAGTTTGTGGAGGGGGGGCATGAAGACCAGAGCCCTAACCTGCAAGCGTATGGTCACTGAGGGCTCCAGGACAGGCCTGGTGGCCAATGGGAGGAATGAGGAGCCCAGAGTGGAGTCTGTGGGATTCCTAGAAATTCCCCTGGAGCCCACATGGGCCCTAAGGCTGGCAGGCAGGGGTGAGATGGGTTCTAAGGCAGAGGCTCCGTTTTAGGCAGCTTCTGGTTCTGGGCCACAGAGAAGGGAGAATGCCACAGACTCCTAACATGCCAGAGGTAGATGGGACTTGCAGGGGCCTGGGGTCATTCCTTTCAACAATAGGGACCCTGAAGCCCAGAGAGGAGAGAAGTCTGTCCCTGGTTACACAGCCAACTAGAGGCAGAGTCCAGGCTTGAACGCAGGACTTCTAATGCAGGCTGGGAGGTCTTTCAAAACACTGGGACAGGGGGACTGGTATCCCTGGCATTGCCAGGTGAAAGTAGAGATGTTGGGGCCTGCAAAGAGGTCAGGGTGGGGTGAGGCTGCAAATGTGGATGGGGAGAGGACAGAAGGTCAGAATGTTTCACAGTAATGCCCCATGGGGAAAATCAAATGCATTGTGGCACACTGTGGTATTTCCTGTAAACTGAGACCAGCCATCCACTCACTCACCCCTCCATCCATTCAAAAGTGCCCATGGAGCAACTGCTGGTTACACAAAGATGGGTCAGAGGAGTTCCCTACCCTCAAAAAGCTAGCAGTCTAGAGGGGAGAAAGTGGTGAGTCAGCAGATAATTAATTATAGGAAATCGTGACACCTGCATCATGGGGTATGAGCAGAAGCGTTGTGACCATCTTGGTTGTACCCCAGTTGGGGGTGTTTCCTGGGACTCCCCAGAATGGAGAGGCCAGGAGTCAGGGATTATTGACAGGAGCACCCCATTCCCACAGCTCCTCCCGGGATGAGGGCTTCCCTCCCAGCTTGCGGTGTCCGCCCATGTTGGGAGCCCGGGGTCCCCCCTCCCACCCCTCTCTGAAGAGCACGGGCCCAGGGAGCCGATGACAGTACACCTGAGTCAGCCCGCCGCCCACCCGCCCTCAGCGTCTGTCTCCGCATCTTGTGATATTTCGCTCCCCGGGAGCCAGCCCCACTGCGCTCCGGAGGCAGCTCGGCAAACAAACCCAGCGACAGATTGTGCCGCGGCTCATTCCGGGGAAGGACGCCAAATCCCACCCTGCTGCCCCCAACAGTCCCTCCCCACCGCCCCCTCCAGCCCCCCACCCCCCGCCACCAGGCGCGGGCCCCAGTGGGGTGGGTCCTAGGGAAACGCCCGGGCCCCTTCCTGCCTTCTGTAGATGGGAGGGGGACGGGAGCCCCAGAGACGCCCCTGTTCGCGCCCACACGAACTAGAAAAGAAAGCGGCGGGAGAGGAAATCTAGGCGCTGAGAGCGGGCCTGGAACCAGCAGGGGGCGCCCGAGCGTCACGGTGCAGGAGCGCCGGGAGCTCGCTAATAAAATGGGGAGAAAGGGGGAGACACCGAGACACACGCAGAGATGGAGGGACAGAGAGGCAGGGACCCACACAAATTAGGAAAAAAGAGACAGAGACACAGACGCACGGGGAGACAGTGAGAGAGACACGGAGAAGACGGTGACAGACAGACAGATGGATAGCGGGAGAAAGGGACCGGGAGAGAGATGGAAGGAAGAGAGGGAGAGAGGGAGGGAGGGAAGGAGAGAACAGGGAGACCATGAAATATGAATAAGAATGGAGGGGGCAGAAAAGGAGGGAAATCGAGTGAGAAGGAAGGATGAGAGCCTATGGAAGCATCAGAGAATGAATGGGAAGAGTGAGACCAGGGTTTAGAAAGCGCCCGTTGTATGCCAGGCACTGTGCTGGACCCTGGCGCAGACAGGAGAGGAGGGGCCTGAGAGCGAGACGACGGGGCGCGGGCTCCCTTGCTTTGCTCCCGGGAGCGGTCTTCCAGGCTCCTGCAGGCCGAGCCGGGCTGCGCGCAGATGGCCCTGGCACCCGCCGTACACGTCGCTCCAGCAGCCCGAACCCCGCCTGCGCCGTTTGGCGACCGTCCCCGAAGCGGTTCCCGCCCCTCGGGCCCCGCGCCTGCCAGCGCCGAGGCAACTCTCGAGGGCCAGACGCTGGGCACCCCGGGCCGGGTCAAGGCCAGGGTGAGCGAGATTGCTGCCTTTGTACTTCCGCGCTAAGATCACGGGTCGGCGGAACACGTCCACAAGGGGCGCAAAGGGTCCCTGTGAGAGCAGAATCCACCCCTTTTAAATGGGGATAGAGGACGTTCGCGTGAAGGCCCACCTGGGATTTCCAACCCACCTTTGGGTCCTCTCCTGTCCCCTCGCGGGGGATGACACACCCTCTCTAGAATACTTCACGCAACTCACTCGCAAGTGCACCCAAACTTGCACCTGCTAGAAAATGCATTGAAGGGCGTCCACACACCCTTGCACACATACCCTCCCCGTCCATCCCCAAGCTCGCACGCCAAACCCTCGCACAGCCTCCTGTTTCCCACCAGCACAGAGACGCAAGCTGGCGGGCACTCAGCGGCTCCCCCGTGAGCACACTCACGTGGCCCCCGCTCCCTTGGGCCCGTATAAAAGGTTGCATGCAAGCACTCAGAGTCACACCTGCACACGCGTCCTTGCGCGCGCGCGCACGCTCATATGCAAGCTCTTGCACACACAACTCTTGCATATAATATTCTTACAGTCACATACACTCTGGGCTTGGGGTCTGGGAACGGAAGGAAAAAGGAATCTTGGTTGGCCGGGAGCCCTCCCATAATGTTGGGGGGGGGTCACGGTAAAGGCCTGGACAACGACGCAGGGGAGAGTGTGTGGGGGGGGGGGACTGTGACCTAGGTAGGAGCCCATCTCCCTGGAAAAGTTGGGAGAGGGGAACAGGACAGGTCCACGGGGTTCCCTTCCACTACCATGCCCCCCAAGAAGGGACTTCTCTAGAACCGTGGCGCTGCGAAGATGATCTAAGACTGTCCCCCGGGTGCCCCGAGGAGGGGAGGAGGCCGGGAAGGAAGGGGGGAAAAGTGCCACTCCCGCCTCCTAGTGGCCAAGAAAGGGTTAAGTCAGCAAGCCAGGAAGCGAGGGAGGAGCCAGAGAGTGCGGGAAGGAGTGGGGGTGGTTGGGAAGAGCTTCCTCGCTGTCCCCACTCTCCCTCGGCGAGCCGCTGGGGCGCACGGACTGACGGACTTTCGCGCGGACCGCGCTGCTGTGGGATCTCGGCGCCGGGTGTCCAACGCGAGCACCAGCTCTCCCCGCCCCGTCGCGCCCCGCCCCGTCCCGTCGGGGCTCATGGCTCCTCCCGAGCCCCACAGCCCGGAGGGCGCAGGGTAGAGGGCTGCGGCCCGGCCACACCGCTCGGGGACTCCCGGGCCTTCCCGGAGCCCCGCGGAGTCCCCGCCGTCCCTTTGGCGGGCTCAGGGAGCGAGTGGGAGCACCCTCCCCCCGCCGCCCCTCCCCCGAGCGTCGAGACAAGATGCTGCCCGGTTTCCGTCGCCTGCTGCAAGGTAGGGATCCCGACCGGCCAGGGAGCGAGAGGCACCTTGGGGGAGGGAAGCAGGGCGTTCCATCCCCCTGGGCGCCAAGGTGGGGCAGTTAACGCCGGTGGAGGGACCTTAGAGCCCGGACCCCGCCCTCGCCCTCCTGCTTTTGGGGGACATTCAGCTTGGAACCTGCCCAGGAGCTTGTGACCCAGTGGGGTCGCGGGGGACAGGCGGACCGAGCTTAGAGCGGGTAGGGAGCCTCAGGTTCCGCTGTCCCGACTCCAGCTGCTCCGGGGGACGCAGAGGACTGGGTCCGGCTGGGGAGGCGCCGACTCAGCAACTCCTCCAGCCGGGTGCCTCAGCACTTTGCCATCACCTGGGAGGCCAGGTGGTGTGGGTAGGGGGCCTTCAGAGAAGGTGGGGGATATAGCGGGGAATCCAAATGGCCCTCCCAGGAGGACAGATGGAGGGCGCTAGAAAGGGGGTAGTTCCACGGATTGAGTGACAGGCAAGGGTGTGGGCCAGAAACTGGGAATGGGGTGGGGGGATGGGAGGGGAAGTCAAAGATGGAGAAAGTGGTTAGGGGAGCAGAGGGAAGAGAGGGAGATGGGGAAATGGATGCGGAATAAAGGCTGGGAAGCATCAGGAGAAGTGGGACTGAGGTGAGGAAGGCGGAAGGAGAAGGAAGACCAGTTTAGGAGTGGGGTGGAAAGAAGATCAGAGACAAGGACCCAGAATCCAGGGGTGGGGGCAGCGGATCTGAGAATGAGGGCTGGCACCCTGAGGACTGGAATGGAAAAGGGGAGCGGGAAAAACAGACACCAAGAAAGCAAAGAAGGCTGGAGATGGTGGATAGAGATGTGGTGTCAGAACCTAAGGATGAGGGTTAGGGTTGGGATGGGGAGCTGGAGATGGGAGAGGGGCTGGTATGTGTGTGGTGGGGTGTGGGGTGGGGGAGGATAGATCAGGCTGGAGACTGGGGAAGAGAGGGCGAACAGACGCTGTGGAGCAGGAACCTACCCAAGGATAAGACAAAGAGGCTTCTGGTAACCACTTCCACGTGTGAAGCCCGCCATCCCCAAAGTGCCTGCCTATCACATGGCCTTTCTCTGGGAGTGGCTGGTGGCTCAGACCAGGGGCTCTGTGCTCAGGCCCCAGGGGGTGACTGTGAGGGGGCAAGGGTGAGGACATGCAAGTGGGGTAGCAGCTCCTGGGGTGGGCACTCCGCTGGCTCTGCGCTGCCATTTATATCCCTGGGCCTGTCGGATCTCGCCGCCGCCACGGTGGCTGCTTATTTTGGGGTGTTACATTCTGGCAGAGTGAGAAGCTGTTTGCAGCAGCTCTAAACCTCCATCGCCCGCGTCAGTGCCTCCCCAGGCCCCTGCGTCACTGGCGTTGCCACCACCTCCGTCCGTGCCTCGGTTCCCACCTCCTCAGCCCCTGCCCCCTCAGCATCTGTCCAGCAAGCCCTGGTCTTTCCTTGAGGCAGCCTTTTGGGTATGGGGTTATTCCTTCTCATCTGGGACCCTGTGCCACTCCTTCCAGAGCCAGAGGCTTTGACCCCCCCCCCGACCAGCACCCTGACAAGGGGCACTCAAGACTAGCTGCCTGGCTGCATGGGGTGGCACTTGGCTTCTGCCCTCTACTCTGGGTTCATCTGCCTCCTTTTCCAGTTCTCTTCCTTCATGGAGACTGAAGGGTGGTTCCTGGGGTGAGAACTTTGTTTCTGAGCCCTGGTCATTGAGGGTTTGATAGCCCAGGATCCTTAACTGGGGTCCTTAGAGAATGGATACTTTTTGGTTCCGGGCCTCTCAGCCTTCCAAGATCAATACCATGTTCTGGACTCTCACTGCTCCCTGCCCTGGTCAGGACCCTGTGCATCTCTTCTTGACTCCAAAATGGGCCGTCTCCTAGAACAGCCACAACCTGAAGCCCAGGAGAAGAAAATTTCAGATACAGTCAGTTGGGTCGCTTCCTGGCCTTGACCCTGAACGGCCATCTAAACCCAGCATGGTGTCTGGCCCTTGCACCTGGGCTAGATTTCCGCCCTCCCTTTGCCTCCAGGGCAGCATCTCTCACATCCAGGGGTGATTTCCATGGATAATACAGGGTCTCCCAAAGAAAGAGCAGTGAGTTCCTTATCACAGAGGCCTGATGCGCCTTCCTTCCAATCTGAGTGCCCTCCTTGTACTAGTACACTACCTAAGGCAGCTCACACACCATGTTCCCAAGCCTCCCCTCATCTGAGAATTGGGGACCATAATATTGATCTCACACGGGGTTATGTTATATTGTATTCTATGGATAAGGAAGTTAATACATAAAAATGGCACACAGTAGATGCTTAATAACAGATGCTTTCCTCCCTTCCCTGCTTTCTATACTCCCCTCCAATTCTAACCATCACCTGCTGGCTTTAGAAAAACAGGAAGAGGAGGAAAGCAAGAGGATGGGGTGAGCAGAGAGGTGGGGGAGGCTGTCCGAGAGGGCTTTCCCCTGCCTGGAAAGTGGGGAGATGAAATGAAGCTTCCAAGAAAGATACCAAAGGCAAACTTCAGAACCTGGGTCAGGAGGCCTGGGCTGCTCACCCCAAAATCAACCCTTCCCCTCGCCAGCCCATGATGTTACCTGTGAAAGGAGGGGTTTGTTCTTAGCTCCCATTCCAGCTCTGCCTCCTTGTGCATCTTGCCCCAGTCTCTGCCGGGAATTCACAAAATGGGGGCCAGGAGTGGAGCTGTTGTCCGCGGAGAAAAAGAAGAGCAGGGCTTGGATGGAGGAATGGTGGTGGAGAGCAGCGAGGGGCAGGGGTGAGGAGGGAATTGTGGCAAAAGAAAAGGAGCACCAAGGGGGCAGGACCAAAGGGCGAAAGGAGCGGGAGGGAGAAGAAGCCCCCCCACCACCACTGTCTCTGTCTGGGAGCCCTGGAGCTGGGCCTGGGGGCAGAGAAACCCTGAGCCCCCCAGCTTCCCCTCCTCCTTGCCTCCAGTGAGAGCCACAGCCTGAATTATGGATGAGGCTCCTTGGGTTACAGCTGCTTTGCACGGCAGCGAGGGCCAGAAATGGCAACAGAGTCACCGTTACACAGCAGCTGCCATGGCAGGGCTCCCCCCCCCCCACCCCCCAGCTCTGGACCCCTTCTCAAAGAGCCTGCAGGGAACACCATCCTTAGGCTGGGGGAGGTGGGCCGTGCTGGGAGACTGTTTGGACAAAAGGAAGGGGGGATGGGGGAGAGAAGAGAGAAGCCCCCTAATGTGGGAAAGTGGGGGTCTGGGGGTCTGGGTAGGAGGGATGAGTGGAGACCCTTCTCAGCCCTTGCCACCCTCAGCCTCCAGGCTGGAAGAGATCTGGGTGCCAGGGAAGTGGCTCCTGACTGTGGAGCCCTTTGGGATTTTGTCCTTCCCTCGGCCTCTCCCGGGGTCGCAGACAGCCCTGGAGGCCCTGGGCAGGGCTCCGTAATCCTCTGGAGACAGGCTGGCAGCCATCAGAGCTCATATTCTTGTGATCAAGGGTAGGATTAAGGGATCAGAGAAGGATTGGGCTTTCTCTGGTGTTAAGTCCTAGGGGAAGCAAAGCTTACAGGGTGACTGGCAGGAAGGGAAGGGCCCTGCCTGGGCACTGGGAGACTCCTTTCTGGTCCTTGTCCTGCCACCACTTTGCTGTGTGACCTTGGGCAAATCGCCTGCCTTCACTGGGCCCCAGTTTCAACCTCTGTCCAATGAGAGGTTGAACCAGATGAACATGAAGGACCTTTCCCGCTCTGAAATATCAAATTCCCAGCACTAACCCTCAGCCATCACGAAACCCACCCTGGGTCCCTCACCCCACCCCTGCCTGGTTGGGATGAGGGGTGAGAGACACTCTCCTCCACCCCACGTGGCTCTGGAAAACCGGGGAGGAGAAAGTAATCGTGAAACGCCACACGGGGGAGGGGTGAGAAGGGCCGAGAAACGCGGAGGTGGTGTGAACGAATGGAACAGCAGCCGCTGTGTCACTGAGTATTACATCACACCCAGCCTACACACGCACGGGGCCGGGCACTCACACACGCGGAGCACAGCCAGCACACGCTCGCACGCGCAGCTCCGGGAGGGGCCGGGACACGAGCGGTGGGCCCCGGGGTGGGCGTCGGGTCAGGGCTGTGCAGGCAGCCGGGAGCACCAACTCCGAGGCATGCGGGGTCCCGCCCTGCGCCTGTGTGTGTGTCCCCACGGGAGGGGGCTCCCAGAGCATCTGTGGCGTCACCCCCCACACTCGGGCCTGTGGGTGCCATGTGCACACCTGGATCATTCCGTTATCCAAAATCACATACACACGCACGCATTCACACACACACACACACACACACACACACGGGCACCTCAGGAGCGAGACATCACACACAAAACAGGCACCGAAGCAGGTGCCATTTGCAGCCTCGGAGATCTCACACTTAAAAACACCAACTGCTCAGTCACCCCCAGGGCGTCCTAACCACGGGGAGCCCCAGGACGGCAGGTCCTTGGGGTCAGGCACGGGGTCTCCCTCTCCTCTGCCTTCACAGGTCTGGCACATGGCCTGAGCAGAAGGTGCTTAGGAAGAAAATCCCCAGAGTCATCTAGAAATTGATAAAGGGTAGAGGTCAAGCTCTGTCAGCTGCAGAGAGGGTGGGAAAATTGGGGGGAGGGGGGTATCCTTGCACTCGGGGGCCATACAGGGCTTGGATTCCACTCTTTAATCCCAGACCCTTTGCTCTCCTTAGGCTGTTCCTGCACCTCTGTCATAGGAGGGTTGGACCATATCCGACCCTTGCAAGTTACTTTTAAAAAATGGTTTAAGTGACTTTTGTATATAAGAAGAACCTGGAATATAAAATTAAAGATTCCATCCCCAGGAATTCTGATACTGCATGGACAGGGCCAAGGAAGCCTCCTTCTTTCTGGGACCCCAGCTCATTCTGTTGCCAGGAGTGTCCCCACATAGAGAGTCACCGACCCTGACCCCTAAGGGCCCTTCCAGGGTGGAGAGGCACCCTCTGGTTCTTCAAGGGTGAAGGGTACAGGAGGGTGACGGATAAGGGCTCTGGTCACCCAGAGCAGCCAGAGGGCCATTTTGCAGGGGTCTTAGATTCACAAAGTGTCTCAAATTAGTCTCAGAAATTCTCAGCTGGGGTGATTTTGCCCCCAGGGACAGTTGGCAAGGTCTGGAGACATTTGGGTTGTCACAACCAGGGGGAGATGCAATGGCATCCCGAGCGGAGAGACCAGGAATGCTGCTAAACACCCTACATAGGACCCCAGGCTGCTAATTTTCTGACATGATCTCCAAACAAGGTCAAATGCACAGCAATGGAAACAGGATTGAAGGAAGTCCATCATCGTCCAACGACTTTAAATGTACCACGGTGCTTTTTTTATGATGCCCTCTGGGAATGTCTTTATTGTTAAAAATATGTATTCCAGGAGCCTCAAAAACTGGAAGGAGCCAGGGCCTCTCACGGCTCTGAGGTTGCACCCGGTATCCCCACCCCACCCCCCTCCCCCCAAAATGCTGAGCGCCAGGGCCAGGGGCCCTTCAGCAAGAGGGCGGATCTCGGCGGCGACAGCCCGCCCAGCGAGGCCTCTCCCTCCTCCCCGCAGGTCCCGCCTCGGCCTGCCTCCTGCTGATGCTCCTGGCCCCGCCCCCCGTGGCCCCCAGCTGCCCCATGCTCTGTACCTGCTACTCGTCCCCGCCCACCGTGAGCTGCCAGGCCAACAACTTCTCCTCGGTGCCGCTGGCCCTGCCGCCCAGCACGCAGCGACTCTTCCTGCAGAACAACCTCATCCGCACGCTGCGGCCGGGCACCTTCGGGCCCAACCTGCTCACGCTGTGGCTCTTCTCCAACAACCTCTCCACCATCCACCCGGGCACCTTCCGCCACCTGCAGGCCCTGGAGGAGCTGGACCTTGGCGACAACCGGCACCTGCGCTCTCTGGAGCCCGACACCTTCCAGGGCCTGGAGCGGCTGCAGTCGCTCCATCTGTACCGCTGCCAGCTCAGCAGCCTGCCCGGCAACATCTTCCGCGGCCTGGTGAGCCTGCAGTACCTCTACCTCCAGGAGAACAGCCTGCTCCACCTACAGGTGAGCCTGCCCCGACCCTCCCCCACCCCACCCCGAGTCCTCTCCCTGCTCCCCCGAGCCGTGTGGGACCCTTGCCTCTCCCCACCTCTGTTTCTGTGTCCCTGCTGTAAGTTTCTGACCCTCTCACTTTCCCCAGGGTTTTTCTCTTTATTACATTTCTCTTGTCTGTCTTGATCTGTCTGTCTGTCTACCTCTGTTTGGGTTCCTCTCTGCCCCTTTCTAACTCCCCCAGGCTCCCATCTGTCTCCCTCTGCCTCTGTCTGTCTATCTATCCCATTCAGTCCTCCTCTACCTCTCTCAGTAACTTGCTTCCCCCATCTGTCCTCTTCTGCCTCTTCTGTCTCCCTTCACACACCCACTCCACACACACACCCCATGTCTGTCTGTCTCTGTGTGTGTGTGTGTGTCTTTCTATGATTTCTCCTCCTTTCCCCCCTGTTTACCTTTGGGGGGTGCTGCCTTTCTCCAGGCACTCAAGAGGCCCTTGGGGCTGCTTTCTCACCTACCCACCCCCAAGTCTTCCCACATCAGGGGGAAGTGGAGCAAGAGGGCAGAACAAGGAACAGGTGGCCCATAGGAGGACACTCTCTACAACTCACTGGGTAAGGGGATGAGGGGAAGCCCTACCCTTTCTAGATTCCTAGCCCCTCAGTTTGTCATCTCCCTGCAAGGGAAACAGAAGGGGAAAAAAAAAAAAGGTAATGTGCTGCTAAGCCACTAGAAAATGATGCTCTAAAACACGGAAGGAATAGCAGTAATTGTTATTTATTGTTATATTATTGATCTAATTATTGTTTATTGTTGTTGTGATGCTGACTGCTGGGCAGTCAAATCCTCCCATTCCATTTCCCCAGGAAGCAATAACACACCTTCCAAACCACTCTGGGAGAAAAATCCTCCCGTGGTCCACGGCCTCTGGCTGGGAGAGGGCAAGGGCATCCAAATTCTCCCTTCTCCTCACATAAACCTGGGAGGCGTCCCCCTCTCTCCCCCAGGGACCGGTGCCTGACCAGCCAACAATCTGCTGGTTGGACAGTCAGGCCAGTGATGATGGTGGCAATTCGTAACAGACATTTGTTAAGCTGCCCACTATGTGCTGGGTGCTGAAAACACAGGAGTGAACATACTTCACAGAGACAGCATTCTAGTGTGGAGGCAAACAAGAAGTAAAATGCATAGCATGCTGCAAAAGCAAATGTTATTATTATTGCATAAATAACAGTAACAATGGCAGCCACTACCGCTTAGTGGGCACACTAGGTGTTGTGCTCTATTCTAAGCACTGTACAGCTATCAACTCTGCCATTTACAAGTGTTTTTAAACCTCCCTGGGCCTCAGTTCTCCCAGCTGTAAAATGGGGGGTGGGGGTAGCAAAAGCACCCATCTCCTAGGGATTTTACAAGGATTAAACGCATGAATTATTTGTAAAGCACTTAGGCTTGTGCTTGGCATACAGGAAGCACTATAGAAATGCTTGTTAAAATACTACTTAAAACCAACCAACCAACCTCATTTAACACTGGTCTCAGTGAAGTGGCCCACCTTGGACCCCACCCCGAGAATTACACTGAGGCCTTCCTGGGTGGGGGGGTCCCAGAACACTATTTTCTTTTTTTTCCTAAATTTGCCAGGCACTCCACAGTTTTACCAAGAAGACTCGTCCACCTCGTCTCATTGCCATAGCCTTCTCAGGAGATTGTTTCCACCTCTTTCTTACCAATAGGGAAACTGAGGCCAGGGGGTCTGAAAACAATGTAGAGATATAATGGCCTCTAAATCTAACAGTCTCTTTAACCATTGTCCGTGCGCCCCAGGGCATCGTGTACTCCCCATCAAGTTGAGCCTCAGAACAACCTGTCAGTAGGACAGTTATCCCCATTTGACATGAGAGGAAATGGAGGTTCCAAGAGGCCTGGGAACTCGCCTGGGGCCACACAGCCAGGAGAAGCTGGTACTGGAAACTGCCTGTCTGACCACATTCCGGGTTTTCATCCTTCAGAACTTGCCATCCAGGGTCTGTCTGGGCGGTGCAGAGAGGCAATACGCAGCAGCACAGCAGAGGGGGCTCGGTTTCAAAAGCATCCACCTTGGAACCTGCCAGACCAGGGTCCACGTGCTGGCTTCTATGGGACTTCGGACAAATTACTTGATCTCTCTTGATCTCCATTTCCTCATGTGTAAAATGCTAATAATAATAGTGTGTAATGATAATACTTATCTAAGAAGTTCCGTAAGGTTGAAACTATAAGGCATGTAGCATAGGGCCACACTCACAATATGTGGGTGCTAAGATTATTAGCATCACTAAATACGACTACTGGGATCCTACCCTCCTTATTGATGCATATTAGTTGTTCAAGCTGAGGAATCTGGAATCAGAGGGCCTGAGTTTGAATCCCTGCTCTGCTATTTTCTGACTGTTTAACTTCAGGCAGGGTTGCATCCCCTTTCTGAACCTGAGTTTCCTCATCTGTTAACTGGGAGCAATAAAAAAATACCTTCTTTCAAAGGAGGGCTGTAAAGAATGAACGAGTTTGTGTATTTAAAGCACCTAGTTCAGCGCTGAGTAATTCATGTTATCATGACCCAACTAACTCTCCATCGACTCCCAGGTCAAGGGTAGTAGTCAGGGCCTGGGTTCAGGACAGGCCTGGGCAGAGGAGACGTCAGATGGACCAGGGGGTCTTCTGAAATGGGGAGCAGTTGCTCTGTGCACCCCTGGCATGCATGGCCCAGAGCATCATGGGAAGGAAGCATTTTCACACCCGGCCTTTCATAGGGAGAGTGAAAGAGACAACCTCTGCCTGTGAACTGCCTGGCGGAACTAGGATGGGAGATGCCACAGGCAGGTGTGGAAACATGCGGGCTGGGGTGAGATCCACAGGGTGCAGTTGTGACCCAAGATGAAGCCAGGCTTGCTCTGAGAAGGGAGCTTTGGAGAAGCAAGAGGACCACAGCTTTTCAGGATGTGAAGGGTAGAAGTGGGAATGGGGTGGAGTGGGAGCTCTCACGGACTGTCTGCTATAGGCCAGGCACTGTGCCAGATGAGTTCATTCACCAACAGGTATTTATTGAGCAGCTACTACATGCCGCAGCATTCTGGGTGCCAGGCACTCAGGGTGAACCAAAATAGCATCCCTGCCATCGTGGAGTATACTTAAATCAAGCCAGATGATAAAGACACCCATTCTCTCTTTTGAGCATTACAGCAGCCTGCCTGGTGTTTAAGAGCAATCTTTGCATTCACACAGACCTGAGTGTGAATCTCAGCCCTACTTCCAATCCACTGTGTGGCCTTGGGCAAGTTACTTAACCACTCTGAGTCTCAATGGACCCACCTGTAAAATGAAGATAACAACCTGTACCTCAGGGGTTTGTTTTGAGAGCTAAAGGAGCTATTGCTTGAAACTTAGTTAAGAGTAGCTATTGCTTCTCTCCATTACAGCTAAAGACGTTGTGGCTCTGCAAAGTTAAGAAACTGGCCCAAGGTCACTAGGCTGGGAATGGGCCTAGCCTAGAATTGACCCAGATCTATCTGACTCCAGAATAGCATTATGCAGAGCGCTGCCTCCAGAGTTCACGTTCCCATTCCATTCCGTATGAGCTGTTGTACCCTGAGGCAAGTCTCTTGACTTCTCTGAGCCTCCCTCTCCTAATCTCTGAAATGGGGATAATAATATTATCCACCATATAGGGCTATGATGATTAAGTTACTACATGGGACCTGTGTGCAGCACAGGGGTTGGCACATAGTAAAATCTCAGGAAGTCAGCTGCTCAACACTACTGATGCCAATGAGGACAGTGACACCCGGCATAGATTGGTGAGCTCCGTGAGTGGGGGTGGCCTGGCACAGAGGAGACTCTCAGTACAGCTTTGTTGAATGAATTAGGTACATTCCAGGACTCACCAACTCATAAATATCAGATGAGGATGGGATCTTAAAGATAACTGTTCCAAGTCCCTTGGTTCACAGGTGAAAAAAACTGAGGCCCAGAGAGGTGCCTGGAGCTGCCGAAGGTCACACAGCCCAGCAGCTGATTTGATTGGCTGGGAGCTGGGAGGTTGGAGGGAAGCAAGGTTAACAGGATGCTGTCTGGGGAAGGGTGGGGAGGGATTCTGTGCCGAGATTCCAAATGGATGCAGAGAGCTGTGAACTGGCCAGGGGAGGCGAGGGAAATGTGGTTTTTGAAATGGAAAAGTATGACTTTAGCAGAAGCTTTCAGTCCAGAGGGAGGGGACGGTAAGAAGGGGGGCTGGGGGGTGAGCCAGGGCTGTGAAAGTCAAGAGCTTATTAATGCACAGAGAACGGTTTTAATGGTGGAGAACGGACTGGGTTTGCGAGCTGCAGCACAGGAAGTAGCAGCAGGACTAGGCACCAGCTTGGATGGGGTAGGGGGTGGCCAAGATGCACCCCAAGGCTGAGGCTCAGAGAGGGGAGAGGCAGGACCCTTGCAGAGAACAAAAGGGGAGGAGAGGAGGTTGGAAGCAAGGAATTCTGTGGCCTGCGTATTAGAGATGTGGGTCAAAGGTGCCTGAATTCCCCAAGGTCTTCAAACCTTTGCTTTTCTGAAACATCCTGGGGTCCTGAAGTACCCCCACCACCACCAAATGCAAATTACCCCTGCTCCCTTTCCCCACCCCATATTGATCCTCTGACCTGAAATTTCTGGGTGTGTCTTCCTCTTACTGACACTCCTTAAAAATGAGAAACCCTAATTGGGTGTGTGCATGGAAGGGATTCAGAGCCCAGACCCTGCAGTCCCTGGGTGGGCTGGAAGGTGAGAAGAGGAGGACCGAGACACCAGGCCAAGTTGGGCCAGGCTGAGGGCAGGGAGGTGCTGGGAGCCATGGAGACCTGAGCAGGGAATCAGGGTGGTGGCAGCAGGGGGCGGAGAACCCTGGTGTCAGAGGCAGCCGAGAAGGTTGAGGGGGATGGATCTCAATGTGGCCAAGAGGAGGGCGCTTGGCAGACTCAGTTCCTGTAGCGGAGAGGGCGGAAGCCAGATGGGAGGGGGCGAGAACACGCAGGAGCGCAGGAAGGTGGGGGCTGTGGGTGTGGGCTGGGAGTCAGGGCCCTCCCCCCCACCTGAGAGCCTCCAACCAGACTCCAGAGTGTGCGGGGGTCATCTTCCCAGGGAGTAGGACCCCAGGGCGGTCCTGCACACCCACAGTGGCATCCTGCACAAGAGGGGAGCGCCTCAGGGCTGTGGCCTCAGAAGTCTGGGGTGCTGGGCCCCTCCCTGGCAACCCTTCACCTCTCTGGGTCTCAGTGCTCTCCTTTATAAAAAGTGGGCTGAGCTGGTGGGTCTCTAAGCACTAGCTCCCAAACCTGGCTGACCTTTGGAATACCTTGGTGCACTGGTTATAATGCAAAGTTCGAGTTCTACCCACCGTCCCACCCCCTGCCTACCAATACATCACCCCCACCCCACCATTAACTCAACCACAGCTCAAGCGTCCTTCCAGCACTTAACATGGGACAGCTCCTCTAGAGGGGACAGCTCCCCTAAGATTAGGGGGGTGCAGTGATGCAGAGCATCAAGTGGCAGCTCTGCAGCTTCCTTCTCCTGCCCTGCTGCCTCTGGGGTGGGGGTTGGGGGTGGTAGAACTGACAGCGGGTCCCTTTTATAATTCAGCTAAACAGCAGAACCTTTGGTCCCAGGGAGCTTCTCTGTTAGCAGAAAAGGGCTGAGACCTAATGCTATCATTGTTGTAATAAGTAGCATTTCTTGGTGGCCAACATATGCCCTCTGAAGACTGTACCAGGCCCCTATAGCACGGTCTTATCTAACCCTCACTCAGACTGTTTGGGTGAGTGGGTGGGGGTATTGTTATCCCTGCTATATAGGTACTGAGGAAACCAAGGCTTGACTAGGTTAAATAACCTGCCCAAAGTAACACAACTAGGAAGAGAGCAAGCTTGCCTCTGAACCTGGGCTTAGTCGCTGAGCTCGTCCCCGTGTGCCATGCTCTGTGCCCAGTGCCTCACCCATGGCATGCATATGCCTTATCTTAGTCCTCAGAACAAATTCTTGAGGAAGGTATGCCCCCTCCCCATTTCAGAGGCGAGGAAGCAGATGCAGAGAGGCTACCTGGCCTGGCTGAGTCAACAGCAATGGGTAATTCATTTAGAAACCTTGTTCTAAGCACCTTAAACATGTTTCATTTACTCTACATTTTACAGATGAGGAAACAGTCACAGAGCACAGCCTGCCTAAGCTGGCACAGTTAATGACACATCCAGGATTTGAAACCAGGAAATCTGGTTCCCCAGTCTTCATACTTAACCACGCCACTGGTTTTCAGAGTGTAGCCCGCTGATCAGCAGCATCACCTGAGAACTTGCAAAGAGAT
The DNA here is from genome assembly GCA_004027775.1 of Bradypus variegatus. Classification (NCBI taxonomy): domain Eukaryota; kingdom Metazoa; phylum Chordata; class Mammalia; order Pilosa; family Bradypodidae; genus Bradypus; species Bradypus variegatus. Next base: position 20,784 of record PVKY010001280.1, read on the forward strand.
GCAGAATCTCGGGCCTCACCCCAGAGCTGCTGAAGGGGGAAACTCTCAGGGTGGGATGGGGGTGGGGGCACAACCTAGGTTTTATCAAGCCCTCCAGGGGATTCTGGTGCATGCTAAAATTTGAGAACCACTCTGACCTGAACGACACTGCAACTAGGTAGAAAGCGCAGGATTCGAACTCAAGACTCTAAATCAAAAGGCGAAACCCTTTCCTCTCTGCCCCAGTGCTACCCCTCCCTTTCCTGCCCCAGACCCCCGGGAGGAGCCATCACTCTGCCTCAGGACCACTCTCTTCTCTCCCCCTGCCCCTACTCCTCCCCAGGATGACCTGTTCGCGGACCTGGCCAATCTGAGCCATCTCTTCCTCCACGGGAACCGCCTGCGGCTGCTCACCGAGCACGTGTTCCGCGGCCTGGGCAGCCTGGACCGGCTGCTGCTGCACGGCAACCGGCTGCAGGGCGTGCACCGCGCGGCCTTCCGCGGCCTTAGCCGCCTCACCATCCTCTACCTGTTCAACAACAGCCTGGCCTCGCTGCCCGGCGAGGCGCTCGCCGACCTGCCGGCGCTCGAGTTCCTGCGGCTCAACGCCAACCCCTGGGCGTGCGACTGCCGCGCGCGGCCGCTCTGGGCCTGGTTCCAAAGCGCGCGCGTCTCCAGCTCCGACGTGACCTGCGCCACCCCCCCGGAGCGCCAGGGCCGCGACCTGCGCGCCCTCCGCGAGGCCGACTTCCAATCCTGCCCGCCCGCGACGCCCACGCGGCCCGGTAGCCGCGCCCGCGGCAACAGCTCCTCCAACCACCTGTACGGGGTGGCCGAGGCCGGGGCGCCCCCCGTCGACCCCTCCACCCTTTACCGAGACCTGCCCGCCGAAGACCCGCGGGGGCGCCAGGGCGGGGACGCGCCCACGGAGGACGACTACTGGGGGGGCTACGGGGGCGAGGACCGGCGAGGGGAGCAGACGTGCCCCGGCGCGGCCTGCCAGGCGCCCGCGGACTCCCGCGGCCCTGCGCTCTCTGCCCGGCTCCCCACCCCTCTGCTTTGCCTCCTGTTCCTGGCGCCCCATCACCTCTGACTGCGGTGCTGAGACTAAAGCGGCGGGGGTGTGAGGGGTGTGGGGTGGGGATCCCCCGGAGCTGCGGCGCTGGCCCCAGTTCCCGCCCCTGGCCTTGCTGCTTTCCTTTTCCCCTCTCAGTTCCCCTTCTCCCCTGGGACCAGGCCGCCTCTCCCTGCCTGCTGGGCTATCCTGACTTAGAGCGGTCCCAGAAGGGCGTATCTGGTGGCTCCCTGGACTCTGTTCTCCCCGACTCTGGCCACCAACTCTTCCCCATCCCAGGGCTGGGGGGCCCCCCTCTCCCCCAAGCAGCTGCTTAGACCTCCGTTGCCCGGGCCCACCGTGGACTGAGAGATCTTTTGCCTGCAAAGCATCCTCCACCAGCAGAGCCTTTGGAAGCTCCGCGGAAGGGAGCATCGTCCCAGGAGCCCTTTGGAAGTTTCCTCAGTCGGGACCAGGGGGACCCCAGGCTCCTGCTCGTTCTCACCCCCCTCGGCCTCCCGACACTGGAGGAATACTTTTCTCCTAAGTCTACCCTGGACACTTTTTAGGGTGCCGGGAGAGGACTTTCCTCTCCACCGTGGCTCCTGTGTGGTGAAGATCAAAAGTTGTTTGGGAAAAAAAATTTATTAAAAATTCTATTATTTTATCTCCTTCTGTAAGGTTTGTTGGCTCAGACTTCCAAACTGGGACAAGGGCTTAGAATCTTAGGGATATCGGTTAGAGAAAGGGGAGCCATCCCGTGCCATTGAAAAGCTTCCTGCTGGCTGGAGCTGGGGTGCTGCTCTCCCCTGTGACCAGAAGCTGAGGACTGAGAGGTAAACTTTGATGCCAGACAGGGAGAAAACTGACAGCCAAGAGTGGGTGCTGGTGCCATTTCATCTCTTCATTTGTCTAATGGAAGCAGCTACAGCAACCTTATGTTATTGGACACCTAAGGAGCTAAGCTGGGGAAGGCCTCCAGCCTGACTAAGCTCTCCCTGTTAGTCCCTGCTCCTTCTGGAAAGAAAAGCAATGTTCACCTCCCCCTGCGAGGAGCTCCCAACACAGCTTTGGGAAAGTTGGGAAAGGCACCCCTTCCTTTAAGGAATGCAGCCCCACACCAGAGCAAACACCTTAGTGAGCAGATCATAACGCTGGATTTCAGCTCACTCTTGCCCCCTCAGCTGAGTGCCCTTGTGCACAGCCAGCACAACTGTACATGGCACCCTGCAGACATTGGGTCCCTCTTCCTTCACTCCTTTGGGGTAGAAGTTATCAGGGATGGGCCAGGTCAGAGAAGCAGTTCCCCAAGCACCCTGGAAGAGAGACCAAGGGGCTAAGGGTGACCAGAGAGACAAGAATCCCAAGTTGGGGAGCTTTGCTGGCTTGACATGTGATCAGAAGTGCCACCTTTCTGGTGTGAATAGAAGAGGCAAATCATGGTGGGGGTAATCTAAAAGGACTTATGGGTGGGTCTCATCAGAGGGAAGCAACTGGGGAGAAGTTTGATGGTTTTAATTGAGGGTTAAGAAGCTAGCTTGAAAGATGGAGTAGGAAGACAGGAGCCCCAGACACTAGGACTCCAGAAAGAGGGACGCTGAGATTCTTTGACTCTGGCTGGAAGACAGAATGATGGTGAGAAGAGGAGGCAGAATCGAGTAGTCAGCATGGAAGGCCTGAGCCCGGTGGGCTTTGGATAAAGGTTTGGGGGCGGAGAGTGGATAGTGAAAGTAGCTTGTCAGGAACAAGGGGAGCTCTGAGTCTGGGGTCTCACAGGATCCTGTGTAAGACTGGCTGGCTTTGTGGAGGCTAACGGGTGGAACTGGGGCCCAGGCAGGCCTTCTGAGGGAGGAGGAGGAGCTGCTGGGGCCTGAGCAGGGGGAGGGGCGATGCTGGTAAATCAGGGGCAGGCTGTCCAGGTCACAGAATTATCATTGTGAAATATTCATGGGCCTTTAGTCCAGATGCTATTTCAGAACAGTGAAAGCAGGAGGAGTGTGTGAGCCTCAGGAAGGAGCCTACAGCAACACCGCTCCCCACCCCGCCCCCACCTCCACCACTACCAGCCCAGACAGACCCACGGACGCCCATCACGTGCACACCCACGCGTGAGCTTTCTCTTTCACACACACACACACACACACTCACACAAAGCTCAGCCACAGAGCACGTGCAGGCATGCCAGCCACCCACAGGCCCCACAAACAGGCGGATGCACCCCAAATACAGGCATGCACACCCACCCACCCGAGACCCTGGTCGGAGACCACCCCCAGAGAGCTCACACAGGCAGACCCCCAGCCTCTCCACACAACTCGGATTCACAGCCCTGCAGCCACATACCCCAAAATAAGAGGGACCTTCAAGGCCACCTAGTCCAACCCCCCACCCAGGGCTCCGATGGGGAAATTGAGGTCCTGAGAGGGGAAAGGACTTACCCACGACTCCCCCACCCCCTGAGAGAAACAAAATTCATTCACACACACGTGCACGCATTCTGTGAGTGAACCCCTATTCTGCATTCCCTTTGTCACCCACTAACGCTGTGCGTCTTTGTTAAACCCCTTTAATCTATTAGAGCTACTCAGTCCCCCAATCCCCCTTTTGCCCCCAGTAAATTCCTTCCTTTCCATTCGCCAGTCACCTCCCTGCTCTAGTTCATTGCTTCATGCCTAATATAGCAACACAGGACAAAATAGCAATAACTTCCTCACTGATTTTCCTACATCCAATCTTTCCCTGCCTCCCACCCAGCCAGCCCACGGTGGCCAGAGTCATCTGACCAAAATTTGCATTTTATCATTATGTCATCCAGGAACACCCAATTGCCTACAGGGTAAAGATAAAACACCTTAGCAAATCATCAAAACTCCTCAGAGTCTGATCCCAACCTCCTTCCTAGCCTTCCCTCCCATGGCCTTATCCCCAGCAATACGGCTAGAATGATTCTGTCAGGTTGGCTGTCACTTGCATGCCCTTGAAACCCACAGGACTACTTCGAACTCCCCTTAAAGTTCCTCATCTTTCCCACGCTTGGAAATCTCTCCCTCTCTGTTCAGATCACACACTCCAGAACCCTTCCCCAAGGCCACCTCTGCATCTCTCTGACCCTAATTAGGGGTTCTTTTACTGCCCTTCAGAGCCATACATAGGTTGAGACTGGGGCTGTGGACAAGCAGATGGTTGCCCCCTGCTGGCCACCTTGGGAAGCACAGCCAGGCTTCAGCATCCTGAACTGAAAAGGAGCAACAATTGCCTTGGAGGGCTGGGAGAAGGACGCCAGATGACAAGGTTTATAAACCCTTAAACCCTATGGGTATCACATCCGGAGTGGGGGGAGGGTTCTCAGTCCTGCTTCTGAGCTGCCTGGCTCCCAACTTTAGATCTCTAATCCACGAGAGCACCCCTCTCGCATGACATAGACTTCAGAAAGCCTAGGACATTGCTGAAGGGAAATTCGCCCCCCAGACTCTAAGAGGTCACAAGAGGCCAGGGCAGTCCTGGTGGCAGGCCCAAGGCCCAGCTGGGATCAGGTTTCTACATGAATTTTTAATGCATCCAACCAGACCTGTCAGATGTTCCGAAACCTGAGAATCTCCTTTTGTCTCTCTACACGATGCCCTTTAGCTATCCCCATCACGGTAGGGTGGGGGTGGAGCAGGGACAGCAGGCCTGGGACAGCTACCCAGGGGCCTCTGGAGTGACCACCCTTGGGGAATGGTTTGGTGGGTGGTCAGGAGTAGTAGAAGGGTGAATTGACCTACTGATTCTCTCACTTCTGAGCTCTGTGACCTCAGGAAAGTTACTTAACCTCTCTGAACATTCATTTCTTCATTTGTCAGCTGGGGACAATGGTGCTTGCCTAAATCAAATTGTTGTGGGGAGTGAATGCAGTAGTCCCCAGAAAGGTGACCTATCTATACGTATTTGTTTGTTGTTTTCTTTCCTCCAAGTCCTTCCTCCCTCTGGTTTTCTTCCAACTCCAGAATGACCTCTGGCTGTTTCCTTTGGAGGTGGGGACTTTCTCTGGTTCTGCCATCCCCCCTCAGACCCAAATTCTCTATTCCAAGATCTTTTGGTCTTCCTAAGAACTTCAGATGAGGAAAGAAGGTGGGAAAGTGGGGTGAGACTGGGGCAGCTGAAGCAGACGGGAGGGAATTGGACAAGGGAGAATAGAATGGGAAGACCCTGCTCGGGAGAGAAAAGCCAGGCACAAACTCTTCATCTTTCTTTATCTCTCCTCCCTCCCTGTTTCCCTTCCTTCCTTTCCATCTTTTCCAAGCCTGAGACCATCATACTGGAAGCAGAAATAGCCACACAGAGCAGAGGTGAGGACAAGAGCAGCAAGGAAGGGGCTGGGAATGGGGTGGGTGAGGAAGGAAGCTTGCTCAGTCATTCCAGCCCACCAATCCCCTACCCAGGGTTTCTAAAAACCAGGGCCATTTGCCCTATGAAAATGCAGATTCCTGGGCCCCTCGGACCAGCTAAACCTGCTCTTTAGGGGGCACCGGGAGTCTGCAATTTAACAAATGCCCAAAGCAGGTGTGTGTGTGTGTGTGTGTGTGTTGGTGGTGATGGTGGTGGTATAAAGCGCTCTAAAGTTGAGAAACATCTCCTCAAAGGTGGGGAGTTCCGTGGGGGGTGGACAGGAGAAAGCCAAAAGTTAGATCCCGCCCCCCAACTCTCTCTCTCCCGAACACGCATACACTCGTGGAAGTTACAGACAATGCTCCAGTGTGGAGAGGGAGGAAAGGCGATGCCAGGGATGGGGCATAAAGGAAGAAAGAAAGAAAGGAAACTGGGAGAGACGGGGGAGGGGACCCAGCGAAGGTGACACCCAAGGTAAGCAGCGAGAAGCTGAAACCACACTCAGTTACTGGGGCGCAGGGTCAGGGAGGAAGCCCCCCGTCCTCAGGGACCGGGAGGTTCTCGACGCACGGATCTGCGGGTGCACGTTCCTCGCGGAGAGCGCTCGCCATCCCTCCCGCTCCGAACCCCGCTCGGGTCCAGCACCCGCCTGACCTTCGCGCTCCCTCTGCCCACCCCCTCAGCCCCCCCATCCCAGCTCATCTGCATAAAGTTCCAATTAACACGTTCTCCCTCAGCTACCTGCGATCCCTCAACTCGCTCCCAGCCCCGGAGCAAGTTTCCGCCGCTCCCTCGCCCCTCCGAGCGCGGCCACATTAACCCTTGCGACCCGGGCCGCTCCCTGAGGCCTTGACCCCCCGGCCTGTCCCGCGCGGGGGGCCTGAGGGTGGGGACCCGAGGGGCGCGCCCTGGGGCGGGGGACTGCGCCGCGGGGTAGGCCTCGGGCCGGAGGCCAGGGCCCTCCGGGAAGGCGGGCAAGCGCTGGGCCGCCCCTCTTTCTGGAGAGCGATGGGGTGGGCGGGCGGGGGGGCTTCTCCTGGGAGACTCGGGGCATCGAAATTCCTCGTTCCTCATCCTCCGGCCCCCGCATCCCTCCTCTTCCCCGCCACGCACCCTCTCCCCTCCTCAGCCATCTGTTCCACTCGGCAGCGCCGCGACAAACACGGCTCCAGCTCGTTTCCGCCCCTGCCCAGCCCCCCTCCCCTAAACTCCCGGGGCGGGGGTGGGGCGGGCGAGGAGACACCCCTCCCCCAGGAGGCCGCGACTTCTGCCTCCATCCCCGCCCCCCTCCTTGTCCCGGTATCCCAAGCCCCAGCCGAGACCCCCTCCTTCCGTCGCGAGTGTCGGTGGGGCTGGAGAGCACGCTTGAAAGAGTGGGGATCGGGGTGGGCAGAGCTCAAAGGAAGGGCGAGCAAGCCCCTGCAGCCCAGGGCAGCGGTTCAAGAGGCCGAGACCCGAGAAGGGCAGTCCTGTGAGTTGGGGGTGCAGTTTGGGGTGGGAGTCCGCTCCTGCTCGCGGTCCCCGCCCAGGCTGTACCTGCCGCAGCCCCGCAGCGCCGCCTGCTGGGCACACGCAGTACCGGCGCGCACGCTTCCTGTGCCCGTCCTCACCCTGAAGTCGGAGGTCATCTGCTCCGGTTCCTCGCTCCCGACCACTCCCCATCAGGTTATTCGGCAAGTAAAGGTCCGCACCGAGAGCGCAGAGACCCGGGCAGGCCCTGAGGACCGGCCCAACCGTCGGTGCTGCCCGATTCCGACCTCCTAGTTTGCAAAAAGGGCACTGGCTGGCTCACAGGAGCCAGGGATCTGCTATGCAGCGCTGACAAGACTCCAGATCCCTCTGCACAGGTTTTCTCATCTGTAAAATGGGTGGGCCAGTCTGTTTCATTAACTTATTAAAGAGAATTTAATTAAAAGGGAAGGGAAAATGGCTGTCTCCTAACACTATCTTTTGGGGGTTTTCCACAAGTCCTTTTTGGGGAGTGGATGAGGCCTTTGAGGTCACTGTCAGCCCAGAGAGGGCAGCTGGGAGTGGGGACTGAGATGCTGGGGCCTCCCTTCTGCCCAGTAGCCCAGCAGACCTGTGGCCAGGGCTCCCAGCTTCAGCTCCACCACCTACCAGCTGCACGCACTGGGCTTGTGCCCAAGCCTTTCTGGACTTGTTTCCTCAATCAAACAGTGATGACCGTACAGATCTCTTTGAGCTATAGTTAGGACTGAATGAGATATCTGTGTAGAATAGGCAGACAGATCCTCAACAAATGTTAGTTGTCCTCCCTGCCCCATCCCTCCAATCTATCACCTACTCTAACCTCTAAGACAGGCCCCAGGAGCACTGGCAGGTGTCACAGGAGCTCTCGAGAAGGCTCAGGGCAAAGCTGTTGCCTTTCTGGAAGCATCTTGTCCTCCAAGATGGTGTTTTCCCTTCATGTAGATAATCTTTAAACCTCACTTTAATGCTTAAAGTGAATGTAAATATAGTATAAAGAGGAACTCTAAATTTGCATGAAGTCTTAAGATTAAACAGGAGTCTACAAAGAATGTTGCTTTCAGCAGACCCCCTAGGGATGCTTTGGTGGAAAACTTGGAGTTAGCCCTTAGCATTCTTCTAAAGCATTTTGCCCCGATTTCCTGTATGGAGAAAGCCCAGCCTCCCAGATGTACCCCAAGCCCTGGGAAGTGGGGGCCAGGAGCAGGGAACCAGATGTGGACTCTCTTCAGGCACTGAGAGCAGGGCATGGCTGAGAACAGGGAGGTGAGCCAGACAGCCAGAGGGGGACAGGCTGGCACTCTGAGCATCCCACTTAATGCCCATCTCAGCCTGGGTGAGAAGGAGGGAAGGGGAGTGTGGGAAGACACCCCCCACCCAAAGCACAGGCACACACCAGCCAGTCTCTCACTTCCCTTTTTATTTCCTCTAGGACCTGCAAGCAGCTCCAGGGAGGGAACCTGCCCCCCAGACCCCATCCAGGACACAGCTAGCACCTCAGGCCCCCTTTCTTCTGCAGGAAAGGTTGTTTCACACACACACACACACACACACCCATGCACGTATGCACACTCTTGGCACCATACAGCTGGGACCTTAGGGGCAGCCTATTCGCTGATCCCACAAGCCCCCAGAAAGCTCCAGGAGGCAGGCCCTCCCCCATGAAGAAGGCCCAGAGAAAGAGCAGCCCCACCCCTGGTCTCCTCTGATCCAAGGAGGCAGTGAACAAGGCCCCATCCCTCTAGCACAGGGGCTGTCTTCAGTCAATGGAGCATTGCTTTTAGGGATTTGTGGTTTTTTTTAGGGTTTGTATTTTCCTTTTTGCAAGTCCCTACAAAAATAGAAGTTCTCTTGGTATTTATAAATCCACAGCCCCCGGCTCTGTGCATCTGTTACAGGTAGAAAAGCCATTTGGGGCATTCCCTTTGGTTGCTCAGGCCTTGGCTGCCTGCCATCCAGGTCGCTTGGTCTCAAGGGTCTATGCTGTCACCCCGGGGTTACTGAACACCTCCAGTGGGTTTCCGCTGGCATAGTACTCCCGCTTGAGACGGGTACGGTAGTAGAAGAGGTAGGAAGGTAGGAAGAATCCCAGGAATGAGAAGAGCAGGAGGCCCAGATTCACCTGTAGGGCCAGAAGAAAGAAACGAAGAGTCAAGAAGGCACGTGTCTGCCCTCAGGGATCCTCCTTAGCCTGACAGGGAGAGGGCGGCTGTTTTTGCTCCATATCCAGGGTCAGCACCATACAAATCACTAGCATTTAGCATGTGCTTATCACGTGCCAATTGCAGTTCTACCAGTAGCTCATCAAATGTTCACCAGTCTTCTAAAGTTCTGGAATTAGAATGCTTGAGTCTACCAAGTGGCAGAACTAGGGTGTGAACAACAGGGCAATATGGCACCCTCTGGAGAGACATGAAGGACAGGCTGCTCCTAAAATATGACCCACCTTCTGAGCTAGGAAGCTCAGGTCTTAGGGATGTTGAGCAATGGGAGCCTATTCAGGAGGCCCAGTTAAAGGAGCTGGGATGTGCAGGGTGGAGCACAGCCGGCCGGGGAGCCTGGGAAGTGGCCTTCACGTGCACCCTGATCCATTTCACATGCCAGTTCTGCCTCTACTCGCTGATGACTTGGGGCAAGGGATGTCAACTCGGGGCGCCTCCTTCTCAGGACTGGTACGACCAAGGTTAAGTGAAACAAGGTACACAGAATGCTCAGCACATTCTGAGTGCTCAGTAAATGGTAGCTGTTATTTTCTCATGGTTCCTGTAGGAGGGTTTTTGGGAGTCCTGGAGAGGAGATCCCTGCACTGGGTGGAACTGGATTGGATCAGAGGCTGCTGAACACAGGACAGGGCCACTTCCCACATCACCTGAGAATTTGTTAAAAGCACAGAATCCCAGGCTGAGGCTGGGACACACCACTTCAGCAGACTGGGGTATCGCTACGAGGGGTTCTGATGGGCAGCCAGCTTGGGCACCCCCTAGATTACCAACCTTCTGGCTGAGGGGTGAGGGGTGAAGGCTTCTATCACACACTAGCCCCCGCTCCTTTTCCCCCAGTGCCACCCCCCGCTCCTTCTCACCCAGAAGGGCTCTCCTCTCAAAGGTCCCACCATGACCATGAAGAGTGGCTGCTGGAGCAGGGCAAATGTGGCACTGATGAGGGACTGCAGGCCGGTCAGCGTCCCAAAGTGGTTGGACGGGAACCTATCAACGAGACGAGGGCCCGAGCATCAGGACATGTGGCCCTCTCGGGCCCCAGCAGCCGGAAGCCCTGTATCCCTCCTTCCTCCCTCAAATAATGCTCTGTGTGGCGGAGGCAGGTTGTGCTTAAGATCTCAGGCTCCACAATGAGCTCTTTCGTTGGTGCTCAGGTCCCCTGGCTTCATGACCCAAGGGCCATCAAGCTGGGCTCTGACTTTGTGCTGTGTGATAATACCAAGTAACTCAACCTCCCTGAGCCTCCACCTCCTCCTCTCCTAAAAGGGGTAAGCACTAACCTCTTGGGTGGTTCACATGTTTTAAAAAATATTTAATGAGCTCCTACTACGTGCCAGGCCCTGTTCTAGGTGCTAGAGTTAACAGCAAGAGCTCAAGATCCCTCCCCTTGTGGCAGTGACATTCTGGCAGGGCAAGTGGCAATCGGACATGATAGTGCGTTAGATGGTGGTGAAAGCAAAGGAGGGAAGTTAAAGGAGGGAAGGTGGCTGGGGGTGTCAAGAGGGCTGCAACTTTAGAAAGGATGGCCAGGCAGGGCCTCATGATGAAGGGATCAGGAGGTGAAGAGCTGAAAAGGGTGAGGGAGGGAGCCTTGCAGGTATCTGGAGGAAACGTGGTCTACAAAAAGGGAACAGCAAGAGCAAAGCCCGGAGTGGGGAACAGGCTTGCGGAGTCTGAGGAACGCCTGGCAGCCAGTGTGGCCGCAGCCGAGGGCGTGACAGGGAGTGGAAGGAAGAGGGCAGTGACAACAGGGCCTTCAGGGCCGTAATAATAAAGCGTTTGGCTTTTACCCTGAGAGAAGCCCTTGGAGTGCTCTGAACCTCGAAATGACACGAAGAGACTTATGTCTTAACAGGTGACTGACTCCAGCCCGTGTTAAAAATAGATGGAAGGATCTGGGCTGAGGGAAAAGTTTTGGTAATGGATGAGAGGAATGTAATCAGTGCCACTGGGGTGTACCCTTGAAAGTGGTGAAAAATGGGAAATGTTATGTATGTTGTAAAAAAATATGTTGCCACAATTTAAAAAATTAAAAAACAAAACAAAACAGAACTGTGCAACACGAAGGGTGAATTCTAACAAACTATGGGCTTTCACTAATATAAATATAACAATAATGGTTCATCAACTGCTGTAAAAAATAAAGTCTATCCAAAAAAAAAAAAAGAATGAGTAATTATCAAGAAATAATAGACAGAAGAAGGGCAAGACAGGAAGCAGAGAGAGCACTTGGAGATGGCTGCAACTGCCCAGGTGAGAAGATGGGGGCTGCGCCCAGGGTGGCAGCAGCAGAGGTCAGATCTGGGGTTTCTGGAATGTGGCACAGACAGGGCTGCCGACCAATTGTATGTGGAGGGTGAGGAAAACCAGGCAGGACCTCCAGGTTTGGGCTCAAGTGACAGAAGGAAGGGCACGGCCCTCTGCTGTGATGACTGGCGTGAGGTTTAAGTAAGAGGAAGCTGGTTACCTGTCTAGCACCGGACTTCCATGGAATAGGCACTACATGAAGGGTGAGACTGTTGTCATCACTAGTGAGATGTCCTATTATTCTATCAAACACATAGGGAGAGTCACTCAGCAGACCCCGGCAAGGGAAACCAGAAGGGAAAGGGCACTGGGGGCTGACAGGCATGAAGAAGGAACGTCGTTAGGCATCTGGAAATTTCTACAGGGCTGGAGTGGGGAGAGAGGCCACTTCGGGGGCCATTCCAGAGAACAGACATGGGACCAAAGTGTCATCAAACCAAGTATGTGAGCTTCCTCTGGGAGGAGACTTTCTGACAATGGGATTTGTCCAGCAGTAGCTGCCCTTGAAGAATGGAGCTCCCATCGCTGGAGGAGCTAGGGGAGTGGACCAGAGAGCCCCCAAGATCCCTGATGTCAACGTTCAAGCCAAGACCGGGAGCCAGGGAGGCTGGAGAGAAGACACAGGGGCTGGGGGGTCTGTCACACAGGGATGTCTGAGGCCCTTTCAACCATGCTCTGGGGTTCTCTGGTCACGGGGCCTCCTGGGTGACTCACACTGCCGCATAGAGTCCTCCACAGGCGGAGTGGAAGAAACCTCGAACCATGGTGTGCAGGACAAAGGTCACAAACTGAAACCAAACAGGGAGGCAATTCAGGAGGAAGGACAGGTGGGGTGAAGAGAAAAACAGAGGTCTCCCCGAGCCCATCCATCCATTCCTCCTCCTCTCTGGCCACCCGCATCCACTAGAAACACTTCCTAGAGAACCGGAAAACAGACAGACCCCAGAACCACGCTGCCGGGAAGGCAGGTGCCGCTGAGACATCCCTTCGGAAGTGTCCTGGGCGGCGGGGAGGTGGGAAGGATGGAAGTGGGTACCTGGAGATGCAAGTTGTCTATGAGGCAGGTGATGCCGAAACCCACGAGCAGAAGGTTGGTCAGGGTGAAGGCGCTGATGGCATTGGTGATCTTCTGGACCTTTCGGTAGCACGGCCTGATGGACTTGGTGGCAACCTGGTCCCTGAGGAGAACAGGCCAGCATTGGCTGCTGCCTCTACCTCCCCTCGGTTAAAAAATATATATGTGCATTTCTCCAGCTCAGTGTTTCCCCAACCAACCACACCAGCAT
>PVKY010001281.1:0-33470 GCA_004027775.1 Bradypus variegatus
TGGAGCTTGTTTTCTATCTTTTACCTAGGGGTTTTCTTGTTGGTTAGCTTTGTTCTCTGGCCTCTGTTATTCAATTCAACTTATTCTAGACCTCTAACTTAGGTTCTATTTAGTTGATCAAAATTTTTCCCCTCTTGTTTTTTCTGTTTCTTGCTCTGCTCTATGTAGCCTTTTTGTTAATGGGTCTCCTCAGATATGGTTGACTCTAGTGAGATTTTCCCAGTCTAGTGAGAACCGGGTCTCATTGGGAGTGTATGGAGTTTTCAATGTTCGCTGCGATCTCGGCTTTTCCTCCAATTCCAAACTTGCATCCGATGTGTGACTGGTTACTGGACACCCCGAAATCTCGGTTTCATATAGTTCTTGGGTAGTTGCCAGCTGCTCTGGGCTCCGTCCCCAGCGGCCTCCGCTGCTCCTCCACGGGGCTCCAGCGGCACCTGGTGGCGGCGGTGACCACCCGAAAGCCTCGGGGGTGCTGGGGCGGCGAGCGCCCACTCACCTCCGGCGCCACAGGCTCAGGTCCCGGTGCATTCGGTGGCAGCGGCTCCTCCGCGGGGCTCCAGCGGTGCAGGCGGTGTGGGCCTGGTGGCAGCGGCGACACCCAAAAGCCTCGGGGGCGCTGGGGCGGCGAGCGCCCACTCACCTCCGGCACCACGGGCTCAGGTCCTGGTGCAGGCAGTGGCTCCTCCGCGGGGCTCCAGCAGCACAGGCGGTGCGGGCCTGGTGGTGGCGGTGACCACCCAAAAGCCTCGGGGGCGCTGGGGCGGCGAGCGCCCACTCACCTCCGGCGCCACGGGCTCAGGTCCCAGTGCAGGCGGCGGTGCTGTGTACATTTTTAACGTTTGCCTAGTGGGGGTGTGTAGACATTTCCCTCGATGGTAGACCCCGAAGTGGGATTGCCAAAACCCAGGGCATCTGGCATTGTAGATGGAACACCAGGGCGAGCCTTTCCTGTGTCTTAGGAGAGGCTGGAATGCAGTAAAGGAGTGAGCAGTGCAGTTACTTTCAGGACGTGTATCCCCAGGAATTGCGAGTGCCAGCACCCACTGTGGGAAGCTCCTGGGAGGAGATCAGGTCACAGGGTAGGCAAAGGGCCCTGGGGCCCACAGAAGTCACTCCAGCGTTTATTCAGAATGGGATTAGCTGTCCCCAGGGCTTTAAACAGGAAAGGATGTGACAAGATTTACATTTCCGAGGACCACTCTGACTGTGCTGGGGAGAACCAGCTGTAGAATAGACAGGAGTGGAAGTCAGCGAGGAGCTGGGGAGCTCCAGTAACAAGAGTTGGCGGCTCGCCTAGGGTGGCAGTGGTGGAGACGTTGAGCAGAAAATAGATGGAGAATATACTTTTAAGGGAGAGCTGCAAGGATTTCCTGATGTGAGGTCCTTAAGGTGAGAGCCAGAACAGAGCCAAAGAGGACAGCGTGCAATTCCATCTAGACAAGTGCCACAGTATGGAACAAGTGAAGCCAATGTATGGAGAATGGGCAACCCTTGGGTTTGGGCTACATTAACCTTGAGATGCCCTTTGGAATCCGTGGCGAGGTGTTGAGTCAGGAGTTGGATATGTGAGTCAGGAGTTGACCTAGGGATCAAAACCTGGGCGTCCTTGGGTTGTAGATGGTACTCAGAGCCGGGAGCCTGGGTGGGGACACACAGAGAGCACTGCAGATAGGACAGCCATGTGGTCCCAAGGCCCACAGAGGAGGAAGACTCAGAAGCAGTGAGTGGAAAGGAGGAAAGCCAGGGGCAGGTGTGGTTCCACGAGCTGGAGAATGTGATTAGAGAACGGAGCGATCAACTCTGAGTGCGCCCTGGGCGTTGGCAAAGCGCAGGTCGTGGGTGCCATTGGCAAGGGGGCTGTTAGTGGAGGGGCAGGATGGAGAGCGAGAGGGTTTGGGAAACGATGAGGAGGAGAGGAAATTTAGACAATTTAGTGGGAGAGCGGAAAAGTCCAGATGCTCTCCTTGTGGTCCCTGTGGCTGTGCTCCTGGGATTACACGAAACCCCGCATCCCCCACCTAACTCATTTGGCTTAGGAGCCCTTACTCGCACATCCTAAAGAGCGTTGATTTGACATAGGGTTTCTGGTGGCCAGTGGCCCACCCTGAACTCCACGGAGCATGTGTTCCTAGCCCTTTTACCTTTTTGCCAGCTGAGCCTGGAACAGTGGTGAAAGTGGTTGACGTTGTTTTTGCTTTTTAACATTTCGTGTCTTAGGATTTAGAATCACCCCTGGAGATGAATTTCAGCCATCTCTGCTGCAAGTTGCCAAACTGAGACTCAAAGAAGAGGGGGCAGAATTTCCCCTAGGTCACAAAGCAGGCTCCTGGGCTGTTTACTTCCCACTCCCCCAACTCAGAATCACACCTGCTAGATTGCAGAACAGCCGGTACTGAGTGCAAGTGCTACCGACAGCCCTGGGAGGTTCTTCTGTAGGTGACCCTCTTTCAGTCATTTTACGACCTGCTGTTTAACACCAGAGCTATGTATTAAATTTACAGATCTTTTAGCTATTCATATTTTATGGATAGAATACAGGCTTTCACTTAGGTTAAAACTTAATTTACTTTTTTTTTTAAATGTGTGGTGGAAGCTGAGACTAAAGCCTCCCACTCACCACATCTTCCCTTTGGCAGACTTTTGTGCTCTCCCTCCATGTCCCCATGTTCCTTTCTATCTTGACTACCAGCCTTTATCCAGGGAGGGCTCAGGATGAACCCCTGTATTCTTCTCCTTAAAAATTCCTTGAGAACCCTACCCTAATTCTACCTTTTACTATTTTAATGTACACATTCATATAGACATACATATGTAATTTTGCATAAACATATCATAGCATACGTATCATTTGTTTACAGAAAAAGTCTTTCTTTTTTGCTTGCCTTGCCCTATACCCTCTCCTTCACCTTTGTGGTAGTTGGGAGCTGTTATGTACCCCAGAAAAGTCCGTCATCTTCTAATCCATTCCTGTGGGTATAGACCTTTAGTGGGTGGGACCTTTTGATTAGGTTATTTCCATTGAGATGTGACCCATCTCATTCAGGGTGGGTCTTGCTTCTCTTGCCAGAGTCCTTTATAAGAGGATAAAACATACACAGAAGCTAAGAAATGACATTCAGGGAAACACCCAGAGAGGAAATTTAGACAAAAAGCCACAGACGAAGAAGCCAGAAGCTAAAGCAATGAAACCTGGGAGAGAAGGACCAGCAGACATTGCCATGTGCCTTCCCATGCGACAGAAGAGCCCACGCTCACCAGTAGCCAGTCTTCAGAGAAGGTACCATCCTGTTGATGCCTTAATTGGGACTTTCTAATGGCATTAGAACGGTAAATTTGTAAGCTGATAAATCCCCATTGTTAAAAGCCAGCCCATTTCTGGTATATTCATTCTGACAGCTTCAGCAAACCAGGATAAACCCACCAACCTCCGAAAACCACATTAGCATATATCCTTCCAAATTTCCCCCCCAAGCTGAAATGACCACATGCATTGTGGCATCCGTGCATGGCGATGGGTTGAATTGCGCCCGCCTAAAACATATGTTTAAATTCTAAGCGGGACCTCAGAACCTGACCCAATTTGGAAGTAGGTTCTTTGAAATGTGATTAGTTAAGGTGAGGTCAAACTGGATTGATTAGGGTGGACCCAGACAGACAGACCCAAGGGAGAAGGCCGCGTGATGGCAGCGGCGGAGATTGGAATGATGCATCTACAAGCCGGACGCCGAGGATGGCCAGCAGCCACCAGCGCTGGAAGGAGGCGAGGAAGTCTTCCCTCCTGCAGGTTCAGAGGGAGCGTGGCCCTGCCGGCACCTCATGTGTGGACATCTAGCCTCCAGGACCATGAGACATGAAATGTTTGTTATTTTAAGCCGCCAGTTTGTGGTGCTTTGTTAGAGAAGCCGTGGGAAACAAAGTCATATGTGATATATGTTTCATAGTCAGGCCTCCATCAAGAACGCATGAACCTCTTTAGGTCTGCACTTTGAGAAGGATTGTTACACAGGCATTCACAGGTCAGGCCAGCCGCTGCTGGGAGCAGGTGACTAAGGAGTCCCAGAGGGGGCCGCATGGCCAGTGTCCCTTTGCAGGTGCCCCTCCCGGTCCTTCACAGCTGTGACTCCCAGGTGGCGCCCCGTCCCCATCGGCCAAAGAGGGGACTCGCCAGGGCCTGGCCGGGGCCTGGCCTCCCCGCAGCTCTCCTGGCTCCATCTACACCCGACCCAAGTGCTTCTCACTCATGAGCCTGCTAGTTCTCCGGAAGGGAATTTGGGGGAATGTTGTCCCAGCTGGCCCCCCATTATGCAAAGGAGAATGGAGAATGGGGAGGCAGGGGTTGAGTTTGACGGTGACTCTCCAGTGCTATCTGCTGTCTTTGTCAAATCATCATCCATACACATCTTTTAACCCGTGTTTAAAGTAACAAGTGACAACCTTAACATCGCGTGCCCCTAGCTCCATCATCACTCATACAACTGAAGATGCTCTCACTCTTTCACCAGTGAGGGAGACCCAGAACCCCACACGTCATGACGCCACCTCTGGGTTTTGTTCACCCCTCATCTGCTTCATTGATGACCCATCTTTGACAAGCAACTGTGACTTAAGGGTGAACGTGAGTGTAATCACTGCTAAGCCACCGTATGTCGTGTGATAAGGGAAAGGGAGAAGGGCACACTCTGGTTAACCCACACCCATAGATAAATAACAGGGCAAGGAAGAAGATGTGCCTGGTGACTACTGCATTGTATTCTGTGCCCTGCGGGCTGTGGCCATTGGGCTGGTAGCTTTCTTCTTCCCCTGACCTGCGCACCCCCTTGCCCTCTCCTGGCACCCCTCGCCGTGGGATGACACAGTTTCAAATCTGAGTCGATGCCACTTGCTCCATGCTGGTTCCTGCTGTCAGCTCATTGCGTTGTTCCCACCTCAACATTTGTGAAATCTATTCGTCTGCCCTTTCTTCTGGTTTCTACTGGTGAAACTCTTGCAGTTCTTTTGACGTGAATGGGATCTCCTTCCAGGCCAACTTCCTACAAGAGCTGGGTTCCAAGTTGAACAAGCCGTTCCCCTGGAAAGCTTCTGCTCAGAGGAGGTCCTTCCCAGGTCTTCAAACAAAGGAGGGCTCACCTGAGCCAAGGGAGCAGGGGCAGTCTCTGCTCGCCACAGAGACTCAGGGGTGAGGATAGGGAGGGAACTCTGAGGCCCCAAAAGTCCTCTGAACCTACCCAGATGTGCCCAAGGCCCCATCTGGTTCTTGAAGCCCTGGTTTTGTCTGTCCACTGCCCTCCACATTCACATCAGTCTTAGCATGGCTTTGAGCTAAACTTGTGTGAATCAGCAACCTGCAGAATCAGGAAGGTCTGGCTTTTGGAATCAATACCTCAGTGGTAAGAGATTCTTGAAGGGAATTCAGAGAAGCTCTGTGCAGCCGAGGATCAAAGTCTCCTGCCATCCTTTGCCCCTTTTGTTCTCTGGTGCAGCAATAGCAGGTAGCCCACCAGGGGACTGGCACCCCTTCCCTGCTGCATGGTGCTTTCGGTCTGACCAGGCTGTGTGGCAAACACCACACACCGGTTGGCTTCAACCATGGGACTTCATCATCTCACAGTTTCGGAGGTGAGAAGTCCAAGGTCAAGGTATCTCCAGGCCACACCTTCCCTGATGCCTGTAGTGTTTGGGAGATGCTTGATGGCAATCCTTCGTGTGCCTTGATTTGCAAATTTATCTCTGCCTCAGTAACACAGTGACCGCTGTCTCCTCTGGCTTCCACTTACAGCCTCTACTGACATGTCGCATTTCCCTTTACTCATAAGAACCCTAGCCATGTTGGACCCAGGCCCACCCTCCTTCCATTTGGGCTCCCCTTAATTAGTGGCATCTTCAGAGGTCCTGTTGACAAATGGGTTCATTCACACCTCCAGGGCTGGGGATTGTTACTGGAACATGCCTTTTGTGGGGGACGTGATTCAGTCCACAGCGTGCTCTGTTGATGACACCTGTTGGTTCTCCCTCAAGGTCAGGGGACCACTCGCAGGCTCTCAACTCTCAGCCCTTTTCCGGGAACCACTTCCATTACCAAGAACAGTGTCAACCAGCATCTGTTACGAAGAAGGAAGCCACCCTGGTATTCCAAACAGGAAGGGGAATCAGAGGCTGTGCAGGGGGAGCAGAGTCAGAAAGTTGTGCAAACAGCTGGAGACTCGCAGGGGTTCCCTGGAAGAAGCCCCGGGGCACCGCCACCCCCAGCCGTGTCTGCTGCCTGGGTCACAGAGCAGGTGCCATGCAGAGGGTCACCCGGAACCTGCTCTCTGCCCTTGCGTCTGCTGGCAAAGGCCTCATCGCTTAACAGCTTGGCCTTCTCTTCCACTTTTCAAATCATGACTGCCTTGCCCAGCTACCCTGGGAAAGACCTCTGGGATCTGGAGACAAAGCTTCAATCCTGCAGCCCAGACGAGGTGCACAGAGGGCAGTGGGGATGGAGAAGGGACAATGGGCAGTACAGTGCCATGCTGAACACGGACACTGCAGAGCTTTCGTCTGCCTTGTTTTGCATGGAACGCATTTTCCAGCATGCTGCTTTCCTCAACAGTCCTTCCTAGAAATCCCTGAAATCAACTGGATATGCAAATTCACTCTTTCTAACAGCTGGATAACTTTCCATATGTGGGTTTCCTTAATTCAGTCAGCCGTTCCTAGACTCCTCCCACACCTGTCCCTCTGCATCTGGGCAGTCACCCACCAGTGACCCCTGGAGCCTGCCACTTCTCCTGTGTCCCTCTGACCGGGAGAGGCCATCACTGTCTCTCAGCTATAGTTCTGCAATCTCCTTCTTATAGTCTTTCTGCCTCCAATTTTACCCAATTCAAATACAGCCTCTACTATTTAGTCAGAGTCATTTGTTGTCGCATGCAAATGATTTATTTTTCTAAGATAAAAACCAAGAAGACATGATAGCCAGTTTCTGGCAGTTACTTGTCCAGACTTTAATTCAAGCTTTTTTTTCACTCAACCATTCTGAACTGGTGGCCTTTCCATACCCCTGCTTGTTACCTCATGTTTTCAAGATAACTGCCACAGCTCCAGCTATCACATCAGCATCCAAGTCAATAACAATGGCGAATAACAGCACAAATAAGCTCTCCTCTTGAGTCTACATTCCTTTTATCTGAAAGTAGAAGTTTCTTTCAAAAGCCTTCCAACAGAGTTAGGTCCAGACCTGAACATTGAGGCATAACGACATCTAGAGGTTTAGTGAAGGAGGAAGAGGTGCTGTTAAAAGGGGAGGAATAGAGCATCCAGTGACCTAAGAGGATAATTCGGGGAGTGTGCTGTTTGGGAAGAAGAAAGAAGAGAGCAAATCAAGAAAAAGGAAGCTATTTTGAATACTGACAGAGAAGTGACCTTGGATTTATTTACCTGAAAGTCATTGGTAGTCTTGAAAAGACTGTTCCGGTAGTGTGGTGCTCACAAAAGCCAGTTTGCCATGGGTGAAAGAATGAATGGACACAAATACATTATCTCTTGTCATTCAACATCTGTTTATACTTACTGCATATACTAGCTTTTATAATTGGCAGTGGAATACAAAGATACAACAAATATTTTTCTAAGTTTTCTGTATCAAAGATTCTTTAAATAAAACATTAACGTAATGCCCATTTTTAAAAGGACAAGCATCTAGTGAACTATGATTTATTGAAGGATTAGTTTAGACAGGCTTTGGAATTAATTTCTTTCTTCATTTTTCTATAAAAGTAAGCTAATTAAAACTGACCTTATATGTATTAGCTAGTTTAGAGGACCACTGTTTTCAGTCATTTCTTTCTATTTCTGCCTGTATTTAATAGCCAGGACACTTAAAATTGTAAACTGCAAAATGAGATAGGATCATCCATTTCTGGCAGTATAGCGGTCTAAATATTATGAAAAAGTTCACATTCCAATGCACTTAAACTCTGGGTAATTATTTTTAAACCCTTTTATTTGTTTCTTTAAATTATTAGTTTGCATTTCTTTTTGTGCATGGAAATAAGCATCTTTTCCCATGTTTGAGGGCCATTTGTATTTTCATTTCTGTATACTCAGTTCGTGTCCTCTGCTCGGTACCTTTTTGGATTGTTGCTCTGCACCCACCCTGTCCATTGGTTTCTCGGCCAAACACACTTGCGCACACATCCCCCAAGGAAACGGAGGTTGTGGTGTGGACCCCGACCCCAGATCCCCACCTCTGGACTAGGCGTTCCTGCTTGAGTGGGGAGTGTGGCCGCTCGCGGTTGACAGCCCAGTCCCTCTTCAGAATTGCCTCAAGCCAAGGGCGTCCCCTTGTCCTAAGAGCATACTCACTTCTCTGTGTGAAACCCCTCAAAGGCTGCCCTACACGCCAAAGACCCAGCCCCGCGTCGCAACACGGGAACACCTTCAGAAGGGCCACCCCAGCTCTGGTGCACCCCATAAATAGCTGAGGCCCTTTTGTATTTCATTCTGGGCCTGTTGATTCTTGCACCCAGTCCTACAGCCTGCATTGTCCGTGACTTTCCAGCCTGCATATTTCCTCCTCAGATTTTCCTGGAAAGTGTACCTACCTCGGACATAAATCTTTTGTTATGTGACCCACGTTGCAAATATTTCCCCAGATTGACATTTGTCTTTTGACATTTTGTACATAGTTGGGTCTCTTTGGGACTTTGCATCTGGGTTCCATTGTTTCAGTTGGTTTGTGTGATTATTCATATGCCAATCCCACACTCTTAATTATTGAAGCTGCATAGTAAGTTTCATTAACTGATAGTACTCATCCCTTCTCATTGCTCATATTTTTCAGAGGGTCTCTAGTTATTTTTCCTTATTTTTCTACATAAACTTTAAAATCAGCTGGTCTGATTCCAGGAAAACAAAACAAAACAAAACCCCGTTTGTATTTTTTTATTGGGATCATGTTAAATTTATAAATTATCTTAGGAAGAAATTATGATATTGTCTTCCTAATTAAAAACCTACCATGCCGAATTCTACTTTTGTGTCCTTCAGAAATAATGCTTGCCACATGAAAGATTGGCACGTTTTTATTGATTCCTCAGTATTTTGTATCTTTATTTGCAATTGTAAGTGGAACCTACTCTTCTATCATGCCTTCTAACTTGTTTCTATTCATTTGTGAAGGCAATTTGTTTCTGGATGTTAATTTTACATCCTCCGTACTAGTCTTGAACACTTAAGTGACTGTGTCCAGCCCTCTGCTTCCCCCTTGTGGGCACCTGGAGGATTGCCCCTCCTGACCACCGTGGTTGGCTGGGGCCACGTGGAGTTCCAGACATGGACTGTCACTTCTCGGCCGGAGCGTTGGCATGCTCGTGCAGGACGCTTCCAGACATGGACTGTCACTTCTCGGCCGGAGCGTTGGCATGCTCGTGCAGGACGCGCTCGGGCTTTCTGTCCCTCTGCCGCAGGGAGAGGCGGTTTCTGAGATCGCTGCTTTGTCAGCCTGAATTGTAGAGTAAGGTGTGATGCAGAGTTGAACCAAACCGTGGCAGGCCTGTGGCATGAGCGGAAAGTAAAACCTTTATTGTTTTGACCAGTAGCCTTTTGGGGTTCTTTGTTATCATATCTTAATCTGTCCTGTTATTTATGGAATTCTCTTGTTGATAGCTTATTTCAGTATATTTATCTTAGCACCTAGTGGTAATTTCTGCTTTATAAAATTACTTGTTTTTTTTTTTTATTGCATGTCTTCACTGTAAATGGAATCTTTTAGCATTGCCGAGTGGCCTTCCTCGTCTTACTTAATGCCTGAATTCCACCTTGGCTGATACAAGACCGTGACCCATGCATTGTTTTTGATGCAGTGGGGCTGGGTCCGCCTCTGCCTGGTGTGGCTGCTACCATTGTCAAACCCTTCAGATGTAACTATTCTGAATCACTTTGTTCTAGGTGGGTCTCTCATAAACAGCCAATTGTTAGTCTTTACTTTCTGAGACATCATGAAAATCCTTTTCTTTAAATAGTTGAATTATGCCTAGTTATATGTACTGCTATCAAAGGCTGTTAGGTCTTATCTTACATTCTGTCATGTTATATCACATTTTATATTTTTATATATAAATATTTGCCTTCCACTTTGTTTACTTTGCTGTTTATTTTAGAATATTTTCTGGTATTTAGAAAAGTAGAGCTTTTTGTCTAATGGTTACTTTTTAAAATTCTGCCCTTATATAATTTTCTATTACCCTTTTTCTTTCCCGTATCAATTGGTTCATATTATATGCCCCAATAAAATTAGCTTGTATCCTCCTCCTTCCTTGCCTTCCTCCCACCATCCAATTTAATCACTAGTATATCTGTTACTTTTTTTATAGTGTTTACCTGTGTACTAATTATCCCAATCTATTTATAGTTGGACTCTCAATTTAATATATTATCTTTGCACTCCCATGCATTATAGCTGAAGCAACCTACAAGCTGACTCTACTTTCTACTTTCTACCTTCCCCATTGTTGTTCATTATCTCATTTTTATCCAGGCAGAACACTTGCATTCTCTTTTGTCACTTATATCATACCTTCACTGTTTTTAAACGGGCAATTAAATAAATTTACCATTCACTGACTGCTCTTTTGCCAACACACCTCCATCTCTTGATTGGCTAAAGTACCTCCTCTGGTAGCCTTCTCAAGAGATGTCTATATGAGCAATCTTTCCTGAGCTCTTCCAGTGTAAAATGGTTTGTCTATAATCTTTATACTTGAAGGATTAGCCTCAGTGGGTATACAATCCTAAACTCACACTTCATTCTTTCAACAAGTATCTTGTAGATATGGCCCATTTGTCTTTTGGCATTGAATGTTGCTGTCAATAAGTATGATGGTAGCCTGATTTTTATTCTTTTTTTTTTTGCTTAAATAGTTATCATTATCTTTAAAACACAGTTATTTTGATATTGACTCTACCAATTTCCTTATATACAACTTCCATATATACAATTTCCTTTTAATATATAGAATCAAATCTTTATTTCTGAAAAGTTTGCTCTTCTAATTATAACTTTTTAATTCTTTTTTCTTTTCCATTATTTTAGATGGCTTATTTGGGACCCCAATTATATGTATGTTGTCTCTCTGTCACTTCTGTTCTCTCGCTTCTTTCTAATCCTTTTATCTTTTTTTTGTTTCAGTTCCATTTTGTTTAAATATTTTTTATTTTATATTCCTTACTATGCTATCTCTTGTGTTTATTCTTTTTTTGCTTCCTGATAATTTAGTCTTCATTTCTAAAATTATTTTGACTTTTCCTTTTCTTTTCCCCTGAATTTATTCAGTTCCTATTTCACATCCTCTTGTCATCTGACCTTCTGTTCCATGAGTTCACGTATCTATGTTTTGTAGTTTTGCTTCATAGTTGTGAAGCAATTTTGTGCTAAATTAAAGCAGCACATCCCCCTCTGAGTGCCAAAATACACACATTAAGTTAATAAGAGATCTGCCCCTATTTGATGGGTTTTTTTAGATGATTAAAAAATCAAATGAATTAGAAGTTCTAAAGCACAAACATTTTCAACAGTGAACTGTATTAGGACTTTTGGTGTTTACCAGGAAACACATGCCTTCTAGTAATCCAATACCTTGCTGTCCTGTGATAAACACAAATTGAGGCATAGTCTGGGAGAAAAGTTTGAATAGGCAATGCCTTAGGCTCTGAAGTCTTTGGGTTAAATCTTTCCTTCATACAATTATATTGTCTTGCTGCTTAGAGGAGATATTGCTGGATGAAGGAGCAGAGTAAACATAATACAGAAGGATGGACAATCAGAATACATTTTGAAAATTTCAAGTTGGCTACAGGAGAAAAAAAATGAGCATTTCTATCTGGGTGCATTACTATCCCAAATAAACCCAAATCCTCTACAGATAGTTAGGAAAGAATAGAAATTAGGCAGTTAACTAGTATCTCCCATAACTGAATATTTGGCCTTGAAGCTTAGGATACAAGTTGTACCTAGATTTATGATTTTTCACATAGATTTTGGCTTAATCTCCAGAAAGAAAAAAAAATTAAGAGAAAGAAAGAAAAGCAAAAAAAAATTACTTAGGAACCCCATGCATTTTAAGGGCAGGAAAAGGCAGAGCAGCCAGTAAAGGGGACAGGGAAGTATCCAGACTGGCAAGAGAAAGGGGTTGTTAAAATGCCCCTATCGAGGGGGAAGTTTAGAGTCATGTATGTCATGAGAAGGAAAGCTGGAGATTAAAACATGGGAATGTATAGCACAATGAGTCTTGCAGTGGACAACATCCATGATTAACTGTACAAATATAAAGAAGTTCTTTTGTGAACTAGAACAAATGTATGACATGTAATGGAGTTAATAATAGAAGGGTGTGCTGGTTTGAATCTGTTATGTCCCCCAGAAAAGCCATGTTCTTTAATGCAATCTTGTGGGGACAGATTTATTAGTCTTTTGATTAGGATGGAAAGTTTTGATTAGGTTGTTTCCAAGGAGAGGTGACCCAACCCAACTGTAGGTGAGACCTTTTGATTAGATTATTTCCAGGGAGGTGTGACCCCATCCATTCAGGGTAGTTCTTAATTAGATCACTGGAATCATTTAAGAGAGCTCAAGGAGAGAAGGAGCTCAGAGAAGCTGAGAGCAACATTTTGGGGAGAAGCTAAGATACATAATTCAGAGTTTACCCCCAGGAGAAGCTAAGAGCTGATGCAGACCCAGGCACTTGGAGATGCAGACAGAAGGACATTGGAGATGCTAAGCTAAGAGATGAAGGCCAGAGTTTGCCCTGGAGAAGCTAAGTGAGGACTCCCAGATGCTTAGAGAGAAATGCCCCAGGAGAACCAGAGAGCTGAGAGAAGCTAAGAGAGACAGAAGCCCAGAGACATTTTGGAGAAAGCCATTTTGAAACCAGAACCTGGGAGCAAAGGACCAGCAGACACCAGCCATGTGCCTTCCCAGCTGACAGGGGTGCTCTGGATGCCATTGTCCATTCTTCAGTGAAGGTGTCCTCTTGTTGATGCCTTAGTTTCGACACTTCTATGACCTTAGAACTGTACATTTGTAACCTAATAAGTCTCCTTTATAAAAGCTAATCTATTTCTGGTATCTTGCATAATGGCAGCTTTAGCAAACCAGAACAAGGGGTATATGGGGAAAAAATACACCTTTTGCAGACTATGGACTATAGCATATATAGTATATATAGTCCTATAGTGTTTTAATACTCTTTCATGAACAGAAACAAATGTATAACACCAATACTATGGGTCAATAATGGGGGGATAAGAAGTATGGGAGGATTCGGGTTTTCTTTTTTATCTTTATTTCTTTTCTGCAGTAAAGAAAATGTTCTAAAGTTGATCATACAGTTGTATGCACAACTGTGTGATGATGCTATGAGCCAGTGACTGTACACTTCGGATGGTTTGTATGGTGTGTGACTATATCTCAAAAGTGCATTTTTAAAAAAGCTTATAAAGAAACAGTAGATAAAAAGCAGCATCTGTAATATAATCCCAGTTTTATAAAAGAATTTCTACATGGTTATCTCTACATACATGCATAAAAAATGTATTTCAGCTGATGTTCACCTTATGTTAATGATGGTTATTTCTGAGTGAAGAATTAGAGAGGCTTTTTCCCTCTTTCATCTTTGTGCTTTTCTGCATTGTTTGAATTCTTTATAATGAATATGTATCATTTTAAAAAATAAAAGTGATAAAGTTTAAAGGAAGGAAAATTGGAATAAAAGGAGGAACGAAATTTTTTTAAAATGTCACAGTGGGGCATGCTGGTGTCCTCCCAGGCCTGACGGCCTCAGTGGCACCTGGATGAGAGTGTCACATAGGACAGGTGGACCTGTAGGGAAGAGAGTCAGAACCTGTCGGTTGAAAACACTGGCCATATGGGGATGGAGAGTGAGGGGTCTAGAGGAGAGGTGGGCAGCTTGCGAGGGAAGAGTCCACGGCTGTTGGGCAAGGTGGGGCAGGTTGTGCAGGATAATCAGCTACCAGGAGCTGTGATGCCCAGAGCAAGGTCACATTCGAAGGGACTCGAGGCCCCAAAGCTTAGTTTTTAACCACGATGGGCCTGGATTTGAATCTTAGCTGGATTCCAACTATAAGTGGTAGAAATTAGACATAAACGAAAACTTGTAAGTCATGATACCACCACCAGGTATTAAGAGCTTTCCAGGTGCTAAGAACTTTACAAACATTGTCTCATTTAGCCCTCATAAGAATTATCATGAGGTGGATTTTTTTTTACCACAATTGCACGGAAAAGGACACCGGGGCTTAGCATGGTAAAATGATGTATCCACTGTCCTAGCTGATGGAGCTGGGGCTCAAAACCAGGCTCCAAAGCCTGTGTTGTTAACTACTCTACAGGGTCATCTTCCTTCCTCAGAATAGGGATCTTGGCTTCAGGGGTGTGTGGTCTGTGGCACCACAGTCACCCAGCCTGTAGATTCCATCTGGGCTCCACCATTCCACCGTTGGGTGGCACAGCCCCTGTGGGCATCTGAGCCCTTCCTTCCCACCCTGACTTGGGGGACAGCTTCTGGGGCTCCCATAACTTCAAACAGAAGAGAGGAGAGGGAAGCATGAAATACTTGCTCTCGGAGCACCACGCCCTGCTCTCCGGCCAGCAGGGATTCACCTCTGCCCCTGTCCTCTAGGTTGCCCGTTTCTAGAGCCTGCCTGCAAAACCAGCTTCAATGACAAATACCAGATGATGGGTTGGGTGAACAACAGGCATTTATTGGCTCAGAGTTTCAAAGGCTAGAAGGTCTGCCTCCTCCTGAGGTTGGTAGCATTCTGGCTGGCCAACAATCCTTGGGTTCTTTGGCTTTCCCTTCACACAGTGATGTCCTCTCCTTTCTCTCCCAGGTTCCATTGACTTCTGGCTCCTTGCCATGACTTTCTCTTCATAAACCCTCCTGTCGTAGAAGTAAGGCCCACCCTCATTTCATTGGCCCACATCTTAACTGAAAATAACATTTTCAAAACGTCCTATAATTAACAGGTTTATGCTCACAGAAATGGATTAAGGTTAAGAACACGTCTTATTGCTGGGGTACAGAATTCAACCAACCCCACAGCCATGCCAAGCTAACCACTGTGGCATCTGGAATCCATGCACCCACAAGTCACCACTTATACCCCGATTCCCTTGAGGTGCTCTGTTTGGAATGTGCAGGGCAGGAAGCATATCCTGAGGGGCTCTGGCTCCTCCACAGCTGGGGAGTGTGTCTGCTTGCCTGTCTTATTTCTGTCTCACGCCCATGGCCTCTTGGACTCTGTGGCATGCACAGGACGAAAGTACTAAGTCCACGAGACCTTCTGTAAAGCCATACAAAGGGGCAGTTGGGAGCTAGACCTGGGTGGACCCCCGCACCTCCATTTCCGTTCTCGCCTGACACCAGGATTCTGTGTGCTCCTGGGTGACAGGAGGCTCGCTGGTTGGGGAGGCAGCAAAGTCGGGCTGGAGGAGGCAGTGATGGGACAAAGCAACCGTGTGTAAGTCGGAAAGTCAGCAGAGTGAGCGGTCGCTGGGGTGAGGGCAGGATGGCCGGTCCCTGGAGGCTGGAGCTGTGCCCTTTCGGTGTGGCCTCAGTTGATCCTCTGAGACCAGTGTCCAGTGGGAACATGCCCTGTCTGCCTCAGGGCTGCTGCGCTAGCTCCCCAAGGCCCACTGTGATAACAGGCTCATGCTGGAGACGTGAACATGGGGGCGCTTGGAGGGGGACTCTCTTGCAGGGAAGGGCAGGCCTATTCTGCAGCAGAAGAAGCTGGGGTGAGGGGCAGAGTGGCCCCCCTTGGGGAGCAGTGCCCACCAGGAGGCCCGGCTTGGAATGGGCTCAGCCATGCCCAGGCCCTTGGGGATCGAAGATCAGTGGAAAAAAACCGATTTACCAAAAGAGGGTAAATCCCATAACCACACCAAGCCTCATTTCCCGTCTCGGCTTCAATGGCCAGTGGTAATGCCTGTGGGGATGATGACGTCACCCCTGCCCTATCCCGGGGCCCCCAGATGCTCACGTGGCTGGACGTGGGTCACCTTCCCCATCCCTAATCCATCGGGCAAAAGCTATTGCTAACTTGCACATCAGTATTGTTACAATGTCTGCACTTCGTGGTAGGAACTGAGCTCTCCTTTCCCCGACCCTCCTCCTTGCCGCCCTTGAGCACGTGACCCACTCACCCTGTTCTAGAGCACAAGTCCCCTGAAGCAGGGCCTTCTCCTTGCTTGCTACCTGAGCCCCAGAATATTAGTGTTCATTTGGTAACCGCTGTCACCTGGACCCAAAAGTGCCAGACCTGGATTGCAGAAGGCAGAATTTGTGCATTGTGGCTTTAGTCCTGTTCTAGAAAGCCTTTTTGTTAGTTTGGTATGAGAGTGAAGTGCATTTCTAGTTTCTTCTGTTTAGTTTCCCAGAGGCAAGTCTGGCTGTTTTGCTGCCCCCCCCCCCACATGCACTGCAATTACTGCCACTACTAACAATCTCGGGGACTGCATGACAGCAAGACCCCCACTCATTATGACCTAAAAAAAAAAAAAAGTGGCCACATCCTGTTGGTTTTGTTGGATGATCCAGACTGTTTGAGTTTGATTTTCTTCTTACCCACTGAGATGGCGAGACGATGCTTCTACTATGTCTTTGTTAGGTGACTGTGGAGGGAAAAAAATATGATAGAATTGTAAATGACTATAATTTCAGGGTTATAGTGGAGAACACAAAGTCTGCAGTAGACGGAAAAAAGTAGAAAGACAGAAGGAAGATGTTCAAATACCATCTTATCCATTTAAAGCCTCATTCTACTGTATACACATCATTCAGAATATAATCAGTTGATATTGTTAATACCTGGAACTCAAACTTCACCAGGAAAGGACAGAATGGTCTTTGTTCCTTAAAGTTAAAGTTACATTTTTAATTCTTTGTTTTCCAACAGCACGTGGTACCTAATGAGTCAGATGTAGTGTGGCACCTCTTTCTGTTCATTGGGGTCCCCCATGACTTCTCAGAGCCAGAAGGAAATCAGAGCCTCTTCCCCCACCACGTTCCAGCACCCCACCCCCCAAAAAGGCTCCTCCTTGTGCTGGGGAGGGTCTGCTCCAACACTAGCATCCCCCCCCAAGGCGGAAAACCTGCCACTTGTCCCAGGCCGGGGACACCAGCCCAGCCTCTCACAGGGTCTCACTGCCTAAGCTCGAAAATCCGCCTCCTACAAACACTCCCAAGAGAAAGGATCTCTCCCAGTCTCCTGGTTTTACCTTATTAAGCTTAAAAGACAAGATAAACTCTGAGCAAAAGCCCGGAGTAATCTTGGGGGTTCTTTTTCTTAGTTTGTTTTACTTGACATTTGCTTCCTGAGCTCAGAGAGAAAGAAAGCCCCACATCCGGATTTTCAACGGGGACGTGATGTTTTCAACTCGAGAAGGGTGTGTGTGCACGTCCGTGCATGTGTGTGTGTGAGTCTAAAGGCTGTGAGACCGGGGAGTCGCCTCCCTTGTGCGGACACCTGTCATCCCTGAAATTCCGCCTTCGGAGGTCGCGATGGGGCTGTTCCTGAGCCCGGGTGGGCCGCTGCCGGTGGGAGCCCCTTTGCCCGGCGTTTTCCGCCACGAGGCCCTTAGGGACACGCTGACATTGCCATCTCTTGTCGTGTCTTGTCAACAGGCAAGAACTGGGACCTCACGGCAGCTCTGAGTGACTATGAGGAGCTCCGGCAGGTGCACACAGCCAACCTGCCGCAGGTGTTCAACGAGGGGAGGTGTCCGCGGCCGCCAGCGCGGGAAGCAGCCCGGTCGGGGCCCAAGGCGGAGCGGCCCTGCCTGCAGCGGCAGGACGACGTCGCCCCAGGTAGCGCCCGCGGGCGTTCCCCGGTGCCGGGGGCCGGGTGGCACCAAGGGCGGCGCGCTGCAGAGCAGCCGGCTCTCGGTGCGCCTCGGCCCGCGGCACCTGCCTCTCCCTCAGGAAAGCAGGGTGGGTCCGCCCCTAGGGACACGGCAACCCGGCGCGATCCAAACCCTCCGACTTAGAGTCCTCCCGGGGGCCAGAGCCCCTGAGCCCCTCCCGCTCCCTCAGCTACTCCCCAAGGAGCATGGGCTCAAATTGGTTCTGCACCCTACTCGTGGGCCCACGCACTCCATTTCCCCTGCACTTTCCCAATTGCTAAAGTGAGGCAGACTTACCCTAACAGAGGAAATAATACAAACATATGTAAACAACACTTAAAATATGTTTTCTCCACGCCACTGAAGTAATAACCAGGGATAGTGTCCCGTTCTGTCCCCTGCCCCTCTAGCTTCGCTTGTGCAAAATACAAACACCTCGGAGCTCAAGGGCACACCACACTTTGCAATGTGCTTGTTTCATTAACAGATCACGGCTATTCCCCTGTCTTGAGAAGAGGAATGTTTAGCATCTCTCTTAATTGCTACCTATTATTCCACAGCACGTAGCAATATATATATATATATATTCCCCCACTTTATCATGTGCCTTAAGACTTTGCTTACAGAATATTTTGTCCTACAAAAATTTTTAATTACCATACTGGCGTGGCTGGTGAGCGCCCTCTCTTGATTTAGAAGGCCTCCTAGATTACAAAATAACTGAGATATTTTCCTATGTTTGACTCTAAATTCTCTAAGTCTGTAAACAATTTTAAATTTTTGTAACTCATGGGAAAAGATCTAGCTTTGCTTTGTTGTAGTCTGAGAGTGAAATATTCTAGCATCATTTATTTGAATAAAGCATACTTTTCCCATGAAACTTAAATGCTAACTTTACTATTTACTAAATTCCCAGATATAACTGGGTCTGTTTCTAGACTGTTCTGTTCTGCCCATTGGCTGCTGGTCCTATGACCTTCAACTGGTCTCTTTGTTGCTATTCTTTCCCAAAAGTTTTTCACTATTTTTGGATATTTATTCTTCCATATAAAATTGGAATATTGATTGGCATTGGATGGATATTTTAAGAATAAGTATCATATTGTATTATTGTTTTCCCATCTGATAATGTTACGTATGCCTCTTCATTAATTCAGATTCTGTTAGGGCTTTATGCATAGAGAAAAGCAATTTATTTTTTATATATTTATCTTTTATCAAGTCATTTACATAAATTCTCTTATTTACACTAATAGTTTAAGAGAATTGCTTGGGTTCTTGAAATATGCAATCACAATAAAATCATCTGAAATAACTTAATGTTCTTCTCAATATTTAAATAGTTAACTCAATTTCTTGTCCTATTGCATTAAGTAGACCCTCCAAACCGTCATGAGTATTAGTGGAAATTGTTGACATCTCTGTCTTGGTCCTGATTTTAAAGGAAATAGTTTTAGTGTTTACTTGCTATTGGGTTTTTGATCAATAATTTTTATCTCATTTAAATAGTTTACTTTTATTTCTTTTATTTAGAATTTTAATTGGGAATAGTAATGAATTTTACTGAATCAATTTCTAGCACCTATGTATTTGACCACGTGTTCTTCCCTTCTAGTGAATTGGATATAACCAGTTACGTAGATACACCTTGTAATCCTGTAATAAACACCACTCAGTTGCAGCATTTTATTCTTTTAAAACAATTCTGGAATCAACTTGCTAATACTTTACTTAGAATTATTCCTAGGTGGGTTGTTTGACCAGTGGATTTTCTTTTTCTATTACAATTGTTAGTAAGAAAATGGTAGCTTTGTAAAATGATACTCCTCACCATTTTTCTCTAGTCTAGTTTAAATAATATAGCTGCTATCTTAACTTTAAAGAGTAGATAATACTCTAACCCTGTCCATTGTAAAATGGTAGCTATTTATTTGATTTTCTTACTTCTTTGATGAGTGATCTGTATAGGTGTTTTCCCATTTTTTAAACGAATTTTGGTAAAAATTATATTTTAAGAAATTAAATTGTTTCTGTGTTTTCAAATTTCTTCCCATAAACTAGCACATAATATTTGTATATTTGTCCAATATCTGTAGCTCAGTCCTATAATTGTATATTTTACTTTCTTGCTTATTTCTAACTTAGTTGTGTTCACCAACTAAGGAGTTATCCCATTTTTACTTGACTTTTTAATAAATAATAAAATTTTCCTTTGTCATTCCATCATTTTATTTTTTAGTTCTTTTGGTTAATTTTGTTGTTCTTTTTCTATTCTTTTGGGTTGAGCTATCCATTCACACATTTTGTATTTCTCATTAATAAAAATTTAAGGCTATATTTTTTCTCAGTATCTCTTTATCTCATAGTTTTCCTCTTCAGTAAATTGTTTTTTTTTTGTTTTTTTTTTAATTTCAGTCTTTATTTCTTCTCTGATTCTGGGATTATTTAGAAGAATGCTTCTTGTTTATTAAGATTTTTTAATTATTGGGACATAATGTTTTGTTAATTTCTAGTTGTAAAGGATTATGGTGAGAGAATATGGCCCATAAATTCACTAATTTTTGGAATTTGTTAAATGTCTCCTGGTATTCAAATGTATTACTAACTTTCCTAAATATTCTGTGAACAAAAGAGAAGACCATGTTCAAAAGTCCATTCCCTCTTAGTCCTTTGGTGAGTAATCATGTATCAACCACCCTAGAAAGCCAAAAACCAAAATGTTGCAATACATGCAATTTAAAGTAGAAACAAAAATATCAAGTATGTAGGACTAAATCTTAACAAAAGATTAGCAAGATGTGTATAAAATTTTAATGGGAAATTAAAGACTTAAATAATTGGAGAGATATACCATGTCCATTAAGTGCAAGATTCAGTATGGAAATATGGAAATTCTTCCCACATGAACATAAATACTCAATGCAATCCAAATCAAATTTTAGGGGGATGGGAGAGAATGAAACGCTGATTATATTTGCATAAGCATTTTAGAAAGAGCCATGGATACTTAAGAGTCTTGAGGGAATAACAAGATGGAAAGACTTGCTCTCCAGTTATCAATATTTAATTTATACTAATACAGTGTGATACTGGAAAGAAGAGACACTTGACCAGTGGAATAGCGTAGAGTCAAGAAACAGATACACAAATAAAGACACTTGATTTATGACAAAGGTGACACTGCTGGGCAGTGGGGAAACGTTGGCCTTTACAGTAGTTTAGTAGTGGAACAACTGTATATCTACATGGAGAAAAATAAAATCTGTTCCATGCCTTACACCATCCACAAACATCAATTCCAGGTGGGTCATGGATCTAAATTTGAAAAGCAGAACAGTAAAGCTTAATGCATGATAATATAAGAGAAGTTGTTAGAATCTCAGAATAAATTTAATATTTCTTGTTAAAAAAAGTAACCATAAAGGAAAAATTGGTAAGTTGGATTGTCATTCATCAAAATTTGACCATATGGTTCATCAGGAGTTGACTACATAAACAGTGACTTTATTGATGAACTTTGACTGTCTAGTTCATTAGAAGATGCTATTATGAGAGTGATAAGGCAAACCACAGAATGGGGGAATATATTGGCAACACATATATTGGACAAAAGCCTTGTATTCTAAATATTTAAAGAAGCACTGCAAATCAGAAGGAAAAACAGGCAAAAGACTTGTCAGGCACTTCACAAAAGAGGAAATCCAAATGGTCAATAAATACATGAAAAGATGCTCAACCTCCTTAATAATCAGGAAAATGTAAATTAAACCCACTACACATAGACATTTGAGCAAAAGTTTTGAGGTCTGACAATGCCCCTTGTGCAGATGACGAAGAATTGGATTTGCTTTTGGATCCCACGGGGCAGGAGTCAGTGATTTACACCTAAGTTCCAGTGGTATTTTAAGAGCATCCCCAGCCCAAGTTACTCCTAAGAATTTAATGGTTTCAGTTTAATGATTTGTGTGGGGAGCTGGTAATACTGGAGTTTCAACTTAAAAATGAGAAACTCTAATATTACCAGCTCCCCACACAAATAGTTAATTGAGTTGAGTTAAGATCTATATTCAGACAGGAAAGACAACACTGCTTTAACCAGTAGTTATTTCTGTGCAGTCCCAATTCTTTTGACCTTAACTTCCATTTGCCTCATATTAATATTTCCATTATTTTATTTTGTTTATATATGCCTGGAATGTCCTTCAAATTTATTATCCAAACAACATACTTACTAGTATTCCTTCTATCTTATTTTATGGTCATTCTTTGTAATACTTTACTGTATTTCCTTTTTTTGGCTTTCAGAACTTTTTCTGGCTTGATGAAGTTTCTCTTCATGTCTTCACTACCTTTCATTATCGATTAATGTGGAATATTTACTCTACTTTTCAGCTTTATTAATAACTATTTTCATCCTGCTATTTTATTGATATACCATTTGTAAAATATAATTATATCCTTCTTCCATTTTATTTGCCTACCACCCTTTCCACCTGTCCTCCCTTCCTCCTTCCCTCCCCCTCACAAATACACACACACAGGAAAATGTTTTCAGGTTGTTATACCTACCTGTGATTCAAGAAGCCTCTTAATCTAAAGACTCAATTCTGTCTCCAGCTGAGGAAAATTTTCTCCTAATAGCTCTCAAACCACTGTGTCTGCATCTTTCTGTTTTCTCTCCTTCTGGCACTGTGTTCATTATTATTGCTTGAGGCGGTGCTCTCCACTTCTCCTGTCTTTCCCTTGTGGTTTCAAACTCTTTTTCACTTTGTTCTGAACCATTTATTTACTTCTATTTTAATTCTGTTTCGCCTTAGAGTTTCAGTAATCTTTTCTTTTTTTACCTCAGATGCATAGAATTGAATTAATCCTATGCCTCAGTTCAAACATCACTTTGCCAGTTTGGATATATTATGCCCCCAGAAAAAGCCATGTTCTTTGATGCAGTCTTGTGGGGGTCGGCTGATCAGTCTTTTGATTAGGATGGATCATTTTGGTTGAGTGTTTCCATGAAGATGTGACTTAACCAACTGTGGGCGACACCTTTGATTCGGTTATTTCCATGGAGATATGGCCCTACCCATTCAGGGTGGGTCTTGATTAGTTCACTGGAGTATATAAGAGAGAAGCTAAGGGCTGACACAAATCCAGATGCTTGTTGATACTGAGAGATGCTTGGAATTGTGAAGAGAAGGACATTTGGAGATGCTAAGCTAAAAGATGAAGCCCAGAGTTTGCCCTGGAGAAGCTAAGAGAGGACTCCCAGATGCTTAGAGAGAAATGCCCTGGGACAAAGAAGCAAGGATGCACAGATGCTGAGAGAAAGGAGCTAAGATGAAAGCCCAGAGACATTTTGGAGAAAGCTGTTTTGAAACCAGAACCCAGGAGCAAAGGACCAGCAGACAACAGCCACATGCCTTCCCAGCTGACAGAGGTGTTCTGGATGCCATTGGCCTTCCGTCAATAAAGGTATCTTCTTGTAGATGCCTTAGTTTGGCCATTTTCATGGCCTTTGAACTATAAATTTGTAACCTAATAAACCCCCTTTATAAAAGCCAATCCATTTCTGGTATTTTGCGTAACGGCAGCATTAGCAAACCGGAACAATCACCATTTGCCCATTCAAGGCCCTGATTTTGTTTTACTTCACTTTATCAATTTCCCCTTAATTTTTCATCCCCACTGACCTTGTTGTCTGTTATGTCCTTTTATCTTGATTCTTTGTGTTTTCTCTATTGGTTGATTTTAAGCTGATTAATTAAAACATTAGCTCATTTGTTTTCAGTTTTTCTTGTTTTGCTAAAAAATTGGTAGTGCTATAAATTTCTTTCAAATTCCTGCCTGATCTTAATTGCAACATATTATGCAGTTTTATTGTTGTTCATCTCTAAATGGAAAATTATCATTTGCCTTATGAATTTCTCTTTAGCCCAAAGGTGCTTTATTCAGTTACCACACATATGGGTCTTTTTAAAACTATGCTTCTTATTGACTTCTAATTTATTTCCTTATGGTTAAAAACACAGTCTAAATATTATAGATTCTTGGGGCCTAGTGTATGGTTAATTTTGGTGAATGTGCTGAAGAATGTTCCATGTGTGCTGAATGAAAGTTTTCTTTGTTTCTATTAGCCCAAACTTATTATTCAAGCTATATTAGCACAAAGATATCTTGGGTTATTTTTGTTTGCTTATTCTATCTGCTTTCTAGAAAAGCCACAACTGAGTTAGAAATTTTAATATGTTACCTACTTCTCTTAGTTTCATCCTTTTGGCTGTATTTGTTTTGAGGGTATATTCGTAGGTGCGTTTATATTCATGATTGTTAGGTCCTCTTGTTCTACTCTTCATTTTTACCAATATACAGAATATCTCTTTCTCTCGTATGATGGTTTCTCTTTAAATCTCTTTTGCTTACTATTAAACCTCTACCCTGCCTTTCTAGTCATTCATATTTGCTTGGAAAAACTTTTTTATTAGAACAGTTGTAGGTTTATAGAAAAATCATGCAGAAAGTACCAAGTTCACATATACCCACATACACACACAGTTTTCCCTATTATTGACATTGTACATTAGTGTGATACCTTTATTATAATTGATGAAACAATACTGTTCTAGTTATATTAACTATAGTCCATAGTTTACAGTAGGGTTCACTCTTTGTGTTGTACAGTTTGATGGTTTTTTGTTTTATTTTTATTCTGGTAGCACATATACAAGATAAACTTTGCATTTTAGCCACTTTTCAAGTATACAGTTCAGTGTTGTTAATTACATTTGCAATGTTGTGCTGCCATCACCATCATCCATTACCAAAATTTTTCTAATACCCCAAACGGAAACTCTGTACCAATGATAAGCTGTTTATTTTCAACCTTTCCTTATCCTTTTATATTAAATGTGACTCTTATAGGTAATTTATCAACAGATATTATTTTATTATCTAATCCAAGAGTTTATGCTTTTAAAGCAATATAGCCCATTTAGTTTGTTGTAATTACTGTCATATTTTTATTTCTTTATATTATATGCTTTATGTTGTCAAACTTTCTGGGTGTATATTACTCCTTTCCTATCATCTTTGGATAATTAAACTTTTGCTCCTGGTTTGAAAGTTATACATTCTACTTTTACTCATGTTGTAGTTCCCCCTATGCTATTGAAACCTATATTTAGGT
This sequence comes from Bradypus variegatus, assembly GCA_004027775.1. Classification (NCBI taxonomy): domain Eukaryota; kingdom Metazoa; phylum Chordata; class Mammalia; order Pilosa; family Bradypodidae; genus Bradypus; species Bradypus variegatus. The sequence continues at coordinate 25,083 of PVKY010001281.1, forward strand.
TTTTTTCCATATTATCTTTTAAAATTTATTAACAACTATATTTTACCCTGAAAAAGATGTGTGTCTTAGTCTCTTAGTCTACTCTCTTCTCTCTGTCTACCTCCACTTGACTTCAATCATATTTAGTTTATTTTTGTTGCCACTCTTTTTAGACAACAATTAACTTCTTTATGCACTCATGTGTGTTCACTTATCCTTTGCTGGAAGACACTTCCTCAAAGACTACTTTCAAATATTTGCATGATGAACCTCCTAAGACTTTGTGTGCCTGGAAATGTTTACATTATATATATTAAAATTTTAGTTTAATGGAATAAATATTCTGGGTCCAAATTATTTTCCTTGAACACTTTGAAACCATCCTCCATTGTCTGGTTGCACCTCATTTTCATGCTTTCAAGAGATTTCCTTGACTTGATCTTGTAATAGCCTAATTCATTCTTCACATAAATCCATTCTGTTAATCAGCATTCAGTGTTGCATTTTTCATTCCAACTTAGGTCTTTGTCATTACTGTTATTTCACATTATAATATTTATTTTAAATTCTTGTCCTACCTGGTCCATTTATTCTGCTTACTGACATAGGTACTTTGTTCACTTTCTTCAACGGTGCATGCACTCCTCGGGTATTTCCCTCATTTTCCCTGTGAGCTCCTAGGGCCCTGTGATTATCTGCCATCTTAGCTAGTGGTATATATCAGAGGAAAGGGACAAAGCATGGGCTCTGGTTTGTGCTCCTTTGAGTAAAAATGTGAGGAGCACTTGAGCTTGAGAGCCTTTAATGTTTCAGTCTAAGCTCAGTACATTCCCTGCTTGCTCTTTCTCCACAGTTTTAACTTCACTCCCTAGGGGACCACCCAGACCCTCTGTTTTAGAAATTGCTCTTTCCAAGGACTGCTCCCCTCTGTTGTATCTGCTTGGCTCACAGGGTGTGTTGGAAGGAGGGAGGAATAGCTTAGGGGCTGGGCAGGCCCTCTGTACTCAACATTAGTGGTGCCCCAGCCCAGCTCTGCTCCTGGTAGCTGGGCCAATGGTGATGGAGGGGCACAGTGATCTGCCAAGTCTAGGGTGGAGAGAGGAAACACAGAGCCAGAATGTCCCTGCCCATGGAACCTCACTCACCCCCACTGTTCTGTCTTGTGGCCACTCCAGGGGGGGTTTAGGGAGAGGACACTCAGACTTGTCCACTGTCCTCTCCTATACTGTTCTTAAGTCCTCTTCCATGGGAACTGCCTCTTCCAGCCATTTAGTTTCTGCTTCCCCACCAGAACCGTCTGATGATGGTACATTCCCTTAACACCGTTCCACTGAGGCTTTTGGCATCCCCCACGCAGTGGCAACCCAGCAGAGAGGGGAAACATGGCAGCACCTGCTGATTTTGGCTAAATCTAAACAAACCAACCTCCACTAAAAAGCTAGAAGGATCCTCCTCTCTGCTTCCAGAGGGGTTGTCCAAATCAGGGCCCAATATTATAGCTGGACCAGCTACTATCTGATTTTTATCAGATATTATTTAAGGAAAAAACAGAAGTGTATCCTAGCATAATTCTATTAATTTTATTATGAACAGTCATATCGATTTTAATAAAATATAAATGGTCATTTCTGAATTAGATTTTATGTCTCCCTTAATTGAGTTCTTCCTGAAATCATGGGGTGTTAAAATGGCAAATGAAGCTCCTCATATTCTAAATCAGGGGTCAGAAAACCATGACCTGTGAGCCAATCCAGCCCAATGCCTGTTTTTGTAAGTAAAGTTTTATTGAAACACAGCCACACCAATTCATCTACATATTGCCTATGGTTGGTTGCTTTAGCACTGCAGAGACAGAGCTGAGGAGTTGCGAAAGAAACTCTGTGGTCTGCAAAGCCTAAAATATTTATCTTTCTCCCTTTAAGAAAAAGTTTGCCTACCCCTGATCTAAACCATAGACTTTTGGATTGACTTTATCAATAGTTTTGGAATTCTGTACATTCTCCTACTCTGTTATTTGTTGTTATTTCCCTCTGCTTCTCCAGGACAATAACTTTAAACATACCAAGTTCCTATTCAAACTTTCATTTATTCTTCCAAAAGAAGGATCACAGAGTTCATGTTAAAGAATCAGTCTGTAAGAATTGTGTGTGTTTGTGCATGCTTGTGTGTGCAATATTACACATGCGCATTTGTGATGGTGGTGATGGTGAAATATTAGCATTAGGAGTATATGTTTCTCATTAGATGGTGTTCAATGTGATTTATTTTTCATTCAAAAACTATTCCTTCCGACTAAACATTTGATATTGGGAACTATTTAGTAGCACATTACACCATTAATTGCACTGTCTCTAAGACCCCATCAGCATCTCATCCCTTGACAAATAGGTGCTGATTGATAAGCCACGAAGGGATGGGTCCCCCTGCCCAGCAGATTCCCTCTGTTGAAGGACACACGATGGGCATAGCCCAGTGATTGTGGGTCCACGTAACTCCTCAGCTTCCCTAACACCTAATGTCCATGTCCATCAGTCCCAAAGGAGGAGGCGGTCCCTTCTTTCCCAGATACAAAAAGATAGTTAGTAGCAAAATTTGTGACCTCACTGCCTTGTGCGAGGCAGAAGCACTTGGGGTCCCATTGGACCTGCTGCCGAGTCCTTGGACAAGTGCCGGAAGGCACGGGGCAGCTTCCCACAGCACGCAAGCCAGACCCTCGGCTCCCTCTCTCCTCTCTCTAATGGCCTGTGCAGATTGACTCCCCGTTTTGACTTTCCTCAGAACACAGAACAACAACTTCATCATATTTGCATCAGAATGAAATTCAAGGCAGATGAAAACCGTCCTCTTTGAAATATATTCCGTCTTCTGGAATCTGCCTTTCATTTTAATGGGCCAGTACAGGGGGCTTCTGAGAAATAACTTTGGGTTTAAAGCCCGTTTTGACACAGTTACTTTCGTGTCAGTCCTGCGCACTTCTCCTGCACGTGGGGAAGTAGAAAGCTCCTCCTGTGGGTGAAGACAAGGGCTTGGGCGCCCCTTCCGGCTGCGGGGTGTGGGGCGGCCAGGGAGGCTGCAGGGGCTCCAGGTTACCAGCACCAACCCTTTGCCTAGGAACGCGCTGATTTGAAATGAAGTGGGGGTTCTTAAGACCTAAGTGACTAGACTTGTGAATCTGCCTTAGGGTTTAGCAATGCTCACAGATACCAGTGGTCACAATTTGCTGAGCAAAATAAACAAGGGCTCCTGGCTTGCTAAAGGAACTCTCATTATTTCAAACACTGATTGTAAAAATAAAATCCTATTCCCAATATTGAATATTTAAAATGTTAGCTATGAACCACAGGTTTTTTTTTTTTAAAGCAGGCTTTTACAGCATCAAGAGAACAAATGCATCTACTTTTTGTTGTGGCGTTTAGATTGGATGATCACCTTTCAAACAAGGTGACACAGTATCCCACAGAGAAATTCTACACTGTGTTTCTCAGTCCTTGGTTGGAAAACCCAAGGGAATTAAACCAGAATAGCCCATCATTTTTGAGAGTGCTGTGACAAAAGTCCAGACAGAATAGAAGTGTATGTAATGGCTTATATGTGGGGCGTGTTTATCAGAATAAATTTAATAAAAGAACCTCTCTGAAAATCCCAGCTACAATGGAGAAAGCCTGAATAGACGGTTTCTTGCTTTAAATGTGGAAATGCATAAAAACAAAGAGCAATCTCCCTCGATCTTTGGGAGTAGGAGAGGACAGCTCTGCTGAGTTGAGTTAGATGACACTTAAGACCCAAAAAGCAGGACTGGTGAGTTTGAACAGTGCTGTGTACTTAGCTTTTCAGTGGCCTTAAAGCTCACATCCTTCTAAGTGGCTTCATGACAGAGTAAGTGCCGTGCGCCAGGCGGCGGTAACACTAGCCAGCAGCCGGGGGGCCTTTGCAGAAGACTCTGCGGATAGAGGGGCTCGGGGGCGGGTGTGAGTGTGTGTGCGCGTGTGCGTGTGTGTGTGCGCGCGTGTGTGCGCGCGTGTGCGGGTGTGTGTGCGCGTGCGCGTGTGTTTGTACGCCCAGCCACGCCTGCATCCCACGCCTCCCTGTGGTCACCTTCTCTTCTCCCCTGCAGAGAAGCGGCTTTCCCGGGGGATCTCGCACGCCAGCTCAGCCATCGTCTCCCTGGCGCGATGGCACGTGGCGAGCGAATGCCACAACGAGCAGCTCCCGCTGGAGATGCCAGTGTGCACGTTCCAGCTGCCGGACCTCAGCGTGTACAGCGAGGACTTCCGGAGCTTCGTCGAGCGGGACTTGATCGAGCAGGCGACGATGGTGGCCTTGGAGCAGGCAGGTGAGTGGTGCCGCCGCCGGGCCCGACAGCCGGCCTTCCCCAGGCTCCGCCAATGTGCGGCTGGCCTGACTCGCATCAAGGAGCAAGAGGAAGGCGCAGTGTTCTCCGACTCGGGTTTGTGCTCTGGGCAGAGTCCTGTTAGGATTCTAGATGCTTGCGCCAAAACTCCAGCTCTGAAGCTGGCCCCTGCTGGTTGGATGAGGTGGCCTGTGACCTGCGGTGCTGGAATCTCTGGAACGTTCTTTCCTCCTTGCTCCTAAGTCCAATGTGACTCGCTGGTCCTGTCCTAAGAGCATCCCATGCTTCTTTGCCTTACTTCTCTCCTTTTCCCACCCACCTCTTCTCCGTGGGCATTGAACAGAGGACAAGAAAGACCAAGGGCTTGATGAAAGCTAGGAGAACCCCGTCACATCCTGTGGGCATGGGCAAATTATGTAACTTCTTTGAACCTCAGTTTACCCGTCTGCAAAAATGAGACCTATACCCACCTGGTAAAGCTTTTATAGTATCAATTAATGTGTACCTTAGGCAGCTTTTAGTTTCCTGCCCCCCTCCCAACTTCCACTGGCTCCAGGTAGAGGAAACAGAAAACCTGACTTCAGTCTCCCTTCTTTTCCTAAACGTTTTTCACCCTTCTGACATTCCAGTGTGAAAGAGATTCAGAGATCAAGCTTCACTTTTCTTCTTTGGAGTTACTAAGGATAAAATAATTAACTCAGAGCAAACATCTAAAACAGGTGTAGGTTCTTCTGGAGACAGAGCAGTACATATTTCACTCACAATGGTCTGTTACAAATCTTTGCAAAATCATATGCCCATCTGCTGGGGAGGGGGCCTCCACTTCTAAAGGGCTGGAGACACGCGCCACCTGTGGGGTCCCAGGAGTGCAAGTGAGGGAAGCCCCGGGCTGAGCACAGTAGTGAGGGAGGGGCAGCCAGCAAGCTTATAAGCAGAGCTTATCACCACTCGTGGCTTGCTTTATCTTTTTTAACTTTTTATTATAATAACATATATACAACTCAGAATTTCCCACCTTAATGACTTTCAAGTGTACAGTTCAGTGGTATTAATTCCATTCACCATACTGTGCTACCATCGCTGATCACCTCAAATGAAAATCTCCACCCATCAAAGCAATACTTCCCTCCACTCTTGACTAAGATTCAGGCAAAATTGTCAGGCATTTTTGAGTGTTTCAGAAGAAGGCTGAAGAAAGGGCCATGTAGGTTGGTGTCTCTTGACCTTGGGTAGATAGACCAGTCAAGGTTCTGGAAGGTGGCACACTCAGATGAGTGAAATGAGGGAGCCTCCATAAAGCGACTATCTGGCAAGGAAGGGGTGGGGCTTGGGGACACCAGGAGCATGCCGTGCCCAGGGACTAGCAACTGAAGGTAGCAGTGAGTACCCAGAGACCTGGCAAAGAAGAAAGGGCAAAGTGGCTGTGTTGAGAAGGCACCAACATAAAGGGTGGCCTTTAGAAGAGGGAAGAACCTGAAGAAATTCATTCTCCAACTGCACTCCTCCCCTGTGGTCCAGACTGAGAATATGCCTCTTGCTGGCAACCCCCCCAGAAGCCAGAGGGCATAGCCCATTGAAGTGATCCACGTAGAGAAGGGTGGAGAAGGGTGGGACATCCAGCGAGATGTCTCGTTGGGCATTTTGACCAGATCCTGGCTCCCGTGTATACTCAGTTTCACACCATTGCTTTCTAGAATAATCCATACGGTTTCCTCATCCACCTACTCAAGAAGGAAAGCATTGACACCTGTAGAACAAAGGGAGGGATGATGACTGGCATGGCCTGATTCTTCATGGCGAGCCTTGCACTGCCATCTCAGCCCCAAGACCCTGCGGGGGCCTCACTTGTCGTGTGCTTGGTTTTAGAACGGGGGTCAGCATGTCCCGTACCCGTGCTGGCTCCAATGTTGTGACTGTGGTTGAATTGCTTTCTCGTCTGCTGCACAGCTCGCAAAAGCAAACCCATGCCTGACACCCCACCTCGTAGTCACTGATAAGCAGGCCTAAAACAAGCCGTCTGGATTCACAATGGGCGAAACCTCGCACTCTGAAGGCTAGTGATCTTGAAGATGTTTCCATGTTAGGAATCCAGGTAAGATGTGTTAAATGGAAGATTTGCTACTCATGGAGAAGGAAAAATGAGGACAGGTTCAGAAAGGAAAGCCCTGTTGAAGGGTGTGGTTTGAGTCCACCCTGTTAGCCTTCTCCTTCCAGTCCCCTGAGGCTTAGCAAAAGGCCTTACTACTTTCAAATGTCTTTTCTATTATTTTTTCCATATATCACATATTAATTCTATCACTTAAATTTTATCTTCCCAACTAGCAACCAGCCAGTCTTAGAAGCCACCTTTTAAAAATCCAGACTTACTGAGGTAACGTGCTGTATTCTGGAGTAGCTCACTACGTATGTCATGAGTCAAAAGAATGGAGAGAATCAGCAGAGAGATGATTCTATGGGACTCCAGCCTCCATATTCAGTGATCCAGAACCAGCACTTGCTCACTGAACATGGCCAGCTTCGGGGAGGCTGGTGCCCCTCCAGCAGCTGATGACTGAGTGCTTCAGGGACCCACCAGCAAGCACGTGTGGTACAGTTAGAGCCCAGGAGATGTCAAGGTCTTGCACAGTTCATGCAAATGAGGGAGATGGGGTGTGTTTCCCATGTCTCTCACACTGAAAAATAACACAGGTGCCCAGACCAAATGTATATCCATTTCTTCAGAAAGTGGAGTGTGTCGTCTTTGGGCTCAGTGGGAGCCCAAGCCTGACACCAACCCACTGTCCACTCTGAACTTCTGTCTCCTCATCTATCTAATGGGAGTTGTACTAAATCATCTCTCAGGCCCTACTGTGCCCACATTCCAGTGTGGACTCCCAGCTGGCGCCAGGTGAGTGCTGCCATCTTCCTTACCCCATCAGAATAAAGAACCTGGGGTGCTGGGAAGTGACTACAGCTCCTTGTACCCTGAGGCTGTGCTCCTCTCCTATCCAAGGAGAAAACAGATTCCTGCCATGAAACAATGATTTGAAAAAGCTTGCTCAGTCTTGTTAGGGGCACAGAATTCCTCCTTCTAATAATTTACCATGTGAGATCCTTGTAAATAAACTGTAGGCAATAGTGTTTATTGCATACATGAGAGATTGAAATACAGATGGCAAAGAAATCCTCAATGGAAACAAAACACTCACTTAAACTACAACTCTAGGTGTGATGGGCAGGAAATATCATCTCTGTCTCAGGAGCCTGGAGGGGTCTCCGCCTTTCATGGGGCTGTATAGGAACCCTAGGCTCATGTAGTCCAGAAAATTGGCAAAGGTCCCTCACCCCCCTTCAGTTATGCCCTGCCCAAGGTGCAGCCAGTCCATCAAAGGGGGCCTAGCAGTACTCAGTGCCTGGGCTGGTGAGGGCCTGCAAGGCATCTGCCGAGCTTTCCTGGGCCCTTGGGCAGCTCTACTTACATAGTAGAGTGGGTTGCCAATCTTGAACTCCCGCGAACCCACAGATGCGGGAGTCCAGTTCTCCCTAATCCTAAAACTACCCCCACCCTGTGACAATCTTGGGACAACAGAAGCCCAGATCTTGGCTGAGCTCTTGAGAGAGGAAAGACAAAACACCTTTCATTCTGCTATGATTCACCTACCACTGAGAAGAGAAGAATCCATTCATTTCTCCACCAGGTGGCTCAGCTGTATTCACGTGTGAGAAGACTTAGAAATCACAGTCTCTAGATGGTGAAACCACATCTGATGCCTCGTTGGGAAGCTAACTGTGTGGGTGAGATGGTGTGTGGTGCTCCCCCACGTCCATCAGTCAGGTGGCGGAAAGACATTTTCCATGTAACGGAGGAGTTGCTGTGTGCATGGGAGATGGAAATATAGATGTCAAAAGATAGTTCATGACAACTTTGCAATGGGGCATTTCTCTTCTTTCCATGGGAGGATAATGGGATTGGGGTGAGTCTGCCGGAGCGGCCGTTAGGTGTGGGGAAGGCTGTGGGCTCTGGAGTCAGCCTGACCCTGGCTCAAATCCCAGATGAGCTGTGAGAGCTTGGCCTGCAC
>PVKY010001282.1:0-21841 GCA_004027775.1 Bradypus variegatus
TTTTCAGACTGCCCTCCTTTCTTTTTGCTACCTCCCCAAATGATGTTTAGGATAATGCAGGTGAAAGAAGTTGTTCATTTAGTGGTGAATTATGATGATTATATGAATTGGGATATATCTGTATTTGAAAAACAAACTCAGCTCTTATCATTTCCTGGATAACCCTTAAAGAGAGGTCTTTAGAAAGTTTATCAAAATTGGATGTTTTATTTCGAAAAGAGAGTGTTATCTAGCCCTTGAGTATGCATGCAAAACGTAATGAAATTTTACTAGTTTTCTTTAATATTAGAAAAAATTGATAAAAATGTACTTAAAGTTAGTCTGCTTTAAAAATATGTTGTATTTTAACTTACTGTTTATCTTAACTTCTTCTCTTAATGAGAGTGTGTCAGAAGGGCCAGACATTCTGAAGGAAAGTACTTTTTTCATCTCCTTTTGTTCTAGAAAGCGAATCTTAGTTTAAGTGATTTTTCTGTTTTCATCTGGGTTTGCCTTGTGTCACATATTCTAGGAATAATGTCCTTAAATACCAAACTTCCTTTTTCATTCACATTGACAAGTCGTGTTTCACTCCCACTCTTCGCTGTTTTCAAGTGTATATAGAGGGCTGATGTCACAGTGCAGCTGTTCTTTTGATTATTGGAAACAACAATAATGTCTCTTTATTGGTCCTTCTCCCTCTTTAGCCTCTGACGGTGACGGCACCGTCCTTAACCATCGCAGAGAACATGGCTGACTTAATAGACGGATATTGCCGGCTGGTGAATGGAGCGGCTCAGTCTTTTATCATCAGACCCCAAAAAGGTGAGGTTCTGTTTCTGTTTGAGCATTCCTGATGGCATTCCTCTTGAATTGTGTTAGACAAGCTCACTCCCTGTAGTCTGCAACCCGTCTTTTAGATAACTCTGTACATGCTGTGAAGCCCAAAGGAAAAAGTTGGTGCAGTGTGATGCTGTGTTTGTTTTCCGAGGGGTGATGGTCCAGTTCACACTTGGTACAGGTTGGGCGCTGGGTTTGAAAAGAGCTTGAAGGAAACAGTGTTTGTATTTAGAATGTTGTGACTTGAGTTGCATTCTTTCAGTTTATTTTTATTTTCTAGTTCAACATTAGTAATTTTGGAGATGATTTTCTGTTTTTTTTTTTGTTTAAGTGTTCTTTCTAATACATTTTAAATAGAGTCTGCTTCCTGTTTTTCTTAAAAATCTCAAAAGCTTAGAGGAGTAGAACAACAAAATAAAGACTGAGTCATGCTGTGAAATCAAAGATTGGGATGAATAAATATCCTAGAAAGAAGAGTGTATCACATAGAAACTGTGGGGGGTTTGCAAGCAAATGGGAAGGTGTATTTCAGAGTGCTTGGACTTCTGAAAGAACCAAATGAAAATATTCCCAGCAGGATGATAATGTGTTTCAAATCCCAGATCATGGCTGTCACCTGTCAGAGGGAAGAGCTGCACCTGCCTGCCATGTGCAGCGTGGAGTCAAGTTCAGCAGATGTCACTGTGCCTGTTGCTGCCACTTGTAGGGATGTGATTGTGATACAGCATATCAGCCGTGACATTCAGATTGCTTGTCTGTGAAAACAGAATGTTACCTACTTTATGGGGTTGTCCTGTGGATCCAGATGGTGACCGTAAAGCAGCCGGCCCCATGGCAGGTCGGCACTCTGTAAATGGTGTTCGTTGCCACCAGGATCCCTTCCCACTTACCTCCCGGGGCTGTGATGCACAGAGAACCCTGAAGCACCCTGCACTGTGTGTCCATGTAAGCGGAGTCAAGTTTAATATTGAAGATGATACAGAAAGGCACAAGTAAAGCAAAAGTACTGAACTGCTCGTCCAAAGCAGCAGAAAACCCAGCCTGCCCAGCAGGAAAATACTGTTACAAAGCAGTTTAGTGGGGGCGGGGGGGGTGCAGTCCGGGGGGATGTTTAAGTAGAGAAGTCATTGGAACCTTTAAAAGGTGTTGTGCTCCGAAAATAATAGCTAAAGCCACAAACCAAAATTCCACTAAGTAAAACATAGGGCTGTATGAGTCAAGATGTTTATTCCACTAGGATTAGACCAACAAATCCTATTTGTTTGATATTTTTTCCAAAATATGGTATGTACTTCTCATAGTTTTCTTTGTATGAAGTATATTAATGAAGTTGATTTTAGAAATGTCTAAAGCTACTCTCAGTTAAAGCTTTTGCAGGCATAAGCTCTAGATTTTTCACTTTGTTCTTCAAAAAGAGGTATATACCTTGTAAATATTTAAATATTTCAAGAGAATTCCTTCACATAAAGATGGTGTTTTGTGAAATATATTAAATATGAACAATTGCCTTGAAATGAAGACTAGATGTATGCCTATCTCCTTTGTAGTAAGTAATTTTTATTTTAAAAAGTCCTAAATCAGTATCTCATTACAGAGTAGGTCCATGACCTTCCCTGCAAGAAAGTTCTGTTACCGGTTTTGCAGTTTGGGTAAAATTCTTTAGTGAACGCTTAATAGAATTCTCATCAGAGGAAAAAGTTAGACAATTTGATGTTGAATCATCGTTTCATCACAGGTGGGTTCCTGTGTCGAGAATGACTGAATACTGTGCTCTGGGTGGAGCTTGCTGCTAAGCATGACGCAAAACCCAGAAGATAAGAACAAAAATTGATGGATTTTGTTATGTAAATACTAAAACACTTCCATAAGCAAAAGGTAACACATTTTTGAAAGGACTCAGGAAAAAATCTGTATCACATAGAAAAAGAGCTAAACATCTGTTGTTCGGAGTGTTCTTCCGGCTCATACACTGAAAGTCAGCCCAGTATTGAAGTGGCCACCTCAAAGAAGAAGAAACACAAATATCCAGGAAACAGAAGACATGGGTAGCAAGAGATTCCATTTTATACTTATTAGATTGGTAAAAAGACTGATAACATCCATTATTGGCAAGGCTGTTGCAAAATGTACTCTTTCACTTTATATGTATCAGTAAATTTTCAGAGGACAATTTACCTCTCTGCTGCTTAATCCGGTATTCTGCCTTCTAGAACTTGGTTCTACAGAGCCACTGACGTGAGGATGTTCACTATTACATCATTTATTATAGCAAAAAATTAGAAACAACCTTAAGTGTCCACATGATGGGAATTAATAAATAGTATCATGCATGATACAATACTACGCAACTATAGAAAAAAGGAGGAGATAGCTGTATATGTCCACAATTGAAAAGAATCCACATTATAGTTAGTGAAAATAAGGAAGTGAAGAACAATATGGTATGAGCCCCATTTTTGCATTAACTTATATTAAGCATATGTATTTGTATATATTCAAATGTGTGTGTGTTTATAAGCACAGAAAAAGTCAGGAAAGTTAAGTACCCAACTGGACAGTGGGTGCTTCTGAGGAAGAGGCAGTTGTATTTGAAGCAGGGGAGGGACTTCACCTTTATCACTTATATTCCATGTTATATACCTTAGGCTTTTGATTTATTACATTGAATATGTATTGATTTTGTAATTAAAAACAATAGAAAAATCTATTCAAAAATTAGAATATCTCAAATTCTAAAAATAAAATATGGGGTAATGCAAGTATAAATCCTTTTTCTTAAAGAATTTATTCAAATGAATATGTTCAAATATATACCATATGATTGACATAAAAAGCCATATGTTAAGTCAATAAAGCATTTAAAGGAGTGTTAAAAATTAACTCCCAGATTTGAATGTCTTAGTGAGTGAATACTTTTTATGCTGCTGCTGGTATCTGTTGTCATTTTTCTCAGGTTTCCGTTGCCTTCTTTACTTACCGATTTACTCTCTTAGAATCCCGTATTTGTTTATCAGTTTATTCACAGCTTTCTTTCCTTCCACTCATGCCCAGCTACTTAGGAAGTCTGTATTAACCAAAATTTAATAATGGATTTTTTTCTCTCAGAGAAGTAGAAATTAAAAAAAAAAATGGACTAGTAGAAATCACAGTAAAGCCTCGTTTGAAAGGCCATATAATTCTTGACACTGTTGGGTCCAATGTTTTGGCTGTGCTAATGTTCATGGGATGATAAACTAATCATCTGGCTTTGTTTGGACTTCCTGGTGTAACTCAGTTATTTTGCTTGAAATTTGGGTGTCCAGAACGCCAGAGAGTGAGGAGATTTGGAGTGAAGTCCTGTAAGATAATGGTATATCGGCAGTGGGTTTTATAAAACCATACACTGTTATTGAAGCTTCACAGCTATCCCTGCAAATTAGGTCGTATAATCTCTTTCAGAGGTGAATAAACAGTTGTTTGTAAAGATGAACTTGCTTGAGATTTGAGGTATTCATTGGGTCCAAGGTATTTGCTTGGTATTTGCCCATTTACCAAGCAGTGATCTGAGAACTCGTGAGTGCTGGGTGCTGTCTGCTGGGTGGGGGTAGAGGGGCCTTTGGGCGGGTTGAATCTCACTGATTCAGTGACACGGTTCAGTTTGTGCAGAAGTATGACACATGGTAAGTGCTTTGTTAGTGCAGCAGGAGCAGAAGAGGGCACCTAAATCAAATGGGATATTCCAAGAAGGATCCCTAAAGGAGATAGTGCTTGAGTTGAGCTTTGAAAGATTAGGGACAAGTGTTCCCACCAGAAGGAAGGGCCCCTTCCAAGGCATGCAATGTGTAAAAGCAGCACTGTGTGTTCAGAAAAGTGCTGTGGAATAGTACAGGATGAAGGAAAAGGAGAAAATGAGTTTGGAGGGTTGGATGGCCGTGCCAGAGAAGCTGTGGCTTCTGACCATGTATTATTTTGTGAGCACCTGCCACTTTCCAGGCACAGTTCTAGGATAGGAGTTTAGCAGTGAACAAAGACAAATTCCTGCGTTCATGGATATTTCACATAGGTGAGACGAGACTGACATACAATAAACCCAATAAATAATTAATGGACAAAGTAAGTAATCAAGTATATGTCAAATGGTGATCAGCTTTATTGAGAAAAATAGAACAAGGAAGAAGGGGATAGAGGTAGGGGATACGATTTTGAATAAGGTGGTCAGGATGGTCTCCTTGGGAGGGGTGAATTTGCAGGTGTTAGAATGACCCCTAAGGATATCTGGGAGGAGTGTGCCAGGTCAAGAGGCTGGCGAACCCTGAAGGCCCTACCTGGGGCGTGCATGGAGCCACGGGGCCACTGCTCACCGGAACGCAGGAGAGGAAAGAGGAAGAGGGTGAGGTAGGGGCCCAAGAGGCACAGGCAGACTTACGCTTTTCCTCTGGAGGGTTTGGAGAGAGGAGTGAGGTGATCTGATTTGGGTTCAGGAGAGCCCCTCCAGCAGCTGCAGCCCAGATGCAGATAAGTCCTGGGCTTTGCTGGAGTTGGACCAGTCCTCGTGGCTAAAGGGATGAGCTCCCTGCTTTCACAGATGGGGCCACCCGTGTGCTGGAGACTGCATGCGAGAGTGGCCAGGCCGAGCTCTGGAGGCCTTTCAGTGCCTCCGCTTCTCTGGCAGCTGCACTGAACTATGGGTTTGCTCTCTTTGGGGTCTGTGTCTCCTGCACAGGTTTTGCTGTTGTTACTAGTGAGCATTTTATCACAAGGGAATGTTCAGTATGTGGCCAGGAATGCTGACTCTGATCATAAAAAGGCCATCTTCTAGCGCCTCCTGGGCTGGAGACCTTTCACCAGTTTCAACGCTAGCTTCTAAACTATGCGTGCACAGTTTACTTTTATTACTATATTTACTATAAAGCAATGGAATCCTAAGATTGTCAGTATAAAAACTTTATGTAATGGGTTCTTGCTAAAATACTGGAATAGGACTCATCCTTCTTTCCTCATTTCTAGGCATAATCTTTCATAAAGGAATAAAAAGAACCTCACATCTCTTTTTTTTTTTTTCTAGAAGGTGAACGGGCTTTACCATCAATACCAAAGTAAGTGCTGCTTTCCGCATATTATTTATTTTTGTTGGGAACGTCAAGGAAATCCCTGCCCTTTATTATCCATTTGCCTCAAAAATTAAATTTCTTTTTATATGATCAGGGAACTGGAAAACAAATATTCCATGTTTAAACAAGGAAATCAAATATAAATCAAATTGTGTGTTTAGGTTTAATCCAAAAGTTTACAACTGAATTTTCCCTTTATTGTAAGTTCAGTAGGGAAGCTAAAGAAATGTCACAATGAGAATAAAAATATGAGGCCTGTTGTTTAGTGCATGCTTTCTGTGTTATCTCTAATCCTTATGAAGACCTTGCAAAGTGGATACCATTCTGGCTGTTTCACAAGCAAGAAAATTGAAGAGAAGAAATTTATATTGAATATTTTTGCTTCTTTATGTTATTAATTTCATAGTAGGTGTGTTGATCTAGAAAATTAAAAGAATTGTAGAGTAATTCCAAAAGAACATATTTATTGACTTCTGTATTCTTAGCAGTGTGTTGAGAACTGGGGAACTGTGAGGGAGACTTGCACAGGCTCCAAGGTGCCTGGTGGGGAATAGTTAACCTCAGGGGCTACCAGGTGCTGTCCTTGTCTTGTCCCTTTCCCTTTCCTCCATAGCCAGTCCATCAGCGGGTCCTGCTGGGCCTCCCTCCTCACTGCCTTGCCCCTGCCTCTCCCCTCCACGGGGCCCACCTGCCAGGGTGACTCTGGGAGATTGCGAAGGTCCAAAGACCTTCCCTAGGTCTGGTAATTCTCTAGGAGAACTCACAGAGCTCTGCTGTGCTTGTGACCACAGCTGTGACTTATTCCAGCACATGCGTCAAGAGTCGAGTCAGCAGAGGGAGTCAGTGCACGGGGCGAGGTCCAGAGGAAACCAAGCATCACCTCCCAAGAGTCCTCTCCTAGGCACACACAGGTAGCGCTTTGTTCCTCCAGGATCAGATTGTGACTACCCACGTGGAGTGTCTTCTACCATGGGAACTTTAAGTTAAAGACTCAGGGCTGGTCTTGTGAGCATCCTCTGCCAAGCATGTGCTCAAACCCCAGACACCCTGACGGAAAGCAGGTGCTCAGTGTAAGCCACACTGTTTGGACAGACTGGGCCCAGGGAGCTCCTCTTCTCAGGGAGGGGGGACCCTCTCGAAATCCAAGTTCCCAGAGCGCAGCTGAGCAGCGGTCCTGCCGGCAGGCCTGACTGACGAATGTAGCCTCAGGCCTGCCACGGCGACTGGTCCCTGTATGCCTTGCAGCTAGTCTTCCTCTCTCCAGCTTTGCCCATTATCCTGTATGTCTCTACACTTCATCCAAAAGGAGATTTCCTTATAAATCTCTCACAGTGACTTACTGTTCATAGTGTAAAGTCCAAGCCCTTAACGCACTTGCACTCCCTGCAAGATTTATTCCCTGCTATCCCCTCTAGCCTTGTTTTTTGCCATCCCTCCTACTCAATTCTTCAGCTACACTGAAATTATTTTCAGTTACTAGAGCAAAGCATACATTTTCCTCTCTCCAGGCCTGTATGAATGCTGCCCTCTGCACGAACCACTCCAATCCCCTTTCCTTGGCTAAGTCCTGCACGTCACCTCCTCTGGAAGCCTTCCATGACTCCTCCAGGCGTGGGAAGCAGCCCTTGTGTGTTCCTGTAGTACCTTCTTCCACTTCACTTTCGTACTTTCCACGTTTCAGAATTCCCTCTCCGCTCGTCCACATCCTCCGCTGGGCAGGAAACTAGATGAGCAGAAGGATGGGGGAGACCAACTTTGTTTGAGCTTCCAGGCAGTGTGTTTTATAAATTGACAACATTTTATAGATACTTACTAAAGGCCCACATCAGGCCAGGAACTAATGCTTAGAGAAGCCTCTGTTGTGGAAAGTCTTTCAAGATCGTTTTGAGGACTAAAAAATGCAGGAATCAGTAAACGTAGAGAAGAAGTGAGTCAAGACAAAGCAGGTTGGAAGTGGTGACATATACTAGAAAATCTGAGTAAAATAAAACAAACTTTAAAAGTAAGGGTGGAATTTCCACACGTCGTGGAGCCTCAGGGCACTTACTGGCTCTTGAGGGAAAAAGGGGCCAAATCCCAGCAAATGTGGGAGGGTTGATTGGTAGCAGCACATAAACGCTTGTGACGGGGCAAGTGTTTGGGCAACAGGATGTCTTCAGGAAGCAGAAGATGTCGTCTTCTGACTATACATGTCCACCCCTTGGCTTTCAGATAAGTGTTCAAAAGTCATGATGCTAATTCACTTCTCTGCAATGGAACACAAACTGATGATTTGTTAGAAAACAACTTTGGATGAACTTATAACGATATTGCAAGGATTTCACATATTTAGAGAATTCAGTAAAAGAAACTTCCTTCCACAAGTATTAATTAGATAGGTTAACCAGTTTTATATTGAATACTTCTAGTTTTCAAAAATGATGTATTTTAAGTTCTGATGTTTCTTATATATTTCTTACTAGGAAAAATTCTCTTCAGTAACTCAATAGTAAATGCTTATGTAGCTGGAAAAAGTTTTCTTATGTAAAAAGATCAAGGTAACACTTATCTGAAGACTTGAGGGATTCTTTTTTTTCTGTTTTGTGCTTTACAGAAGTTCTTTACTGAACTATACTTGATTTTTTTTTAAATGTTCCTAAAAACTTTTGTCCACAATTTTATCTCATGTATGTAGATGTATAAAACACTACACTTGTTGAGCCATTTCATAAATGTGTACGCAGGTAGCTACTTTAAGAGTACCTTTTTCAGCCTGTAAATGATAATATATATCAGTATACTCCCTGGTTTTTAGACACTTTAAATTTAAGAAGGACCAATTCTACCACTGTCTTTCAAATTACATTTTAGAGAGCAAAATTTATTTCTAGGTAATTTTTGTTTTTGCTTTGCTATGCTGACTTTTGGAAAATCCCTTGCAGTTTAGCACTTAAATTTCTAACACTGGTATACCCATTAAATGATATTACAGGTTTTAAGTCACTGTCATGAGTTGCTCCCTCACAGCAGTTCAATATTCTTCAGTTATCTATTTTAATTTCTGCTCCTTTAAGCACTAAAGCAGTCTGGTTACTTCAGTGTCTCTGGTGGTAAAATCCAATTTTTAAAAAAATTCACCCTTCAAAAATTTCATCTCCAGGAGAGTGGTGTAGTCCTGCCAATTGTAGGCAGCTTCCCGCATGAGTGAATGCCCAGTTGCTTGAAGTATGTGTGGCATTCACAGCTCTGCCCCTCTCCGTTACAGGCCAGCCAACAGTGAAAAGCAGGGCGTGCGGACACACGCGGTCTCCGTGTCAGGTAAGGATTCAGACTAAGAGACCTTTCAGGACTGCTTAGAACAGTTGGCGTTAGGATTGCTTCCATTCTAGAATAGCTTATAAAAGTGCAGCATTCTGGTTACCTACGTTTGTATAATTTTACTGTAATTGAATAGTTTTACATATGGCTCAGACTGTTTTTTAGATGAGACATATATCTATAATATCAAATTCCTCACCAGAGTATCCAGAATACAGAATTCCAAGTTAACTTTTGTGTTCCAGTGTCATGCTAATCATATTTAGAGTGAACATTTTTACTTTTGAAATTGCTGTTATAATTTATCTTTGTGATTCAGCAGAATTTAACCAAATATACATTGTGTATTGTTTCTTGAAGTTTAGTTGAGAAATGTGAAATATTTTAAATTTTTTTGTCTTTTCCACAATTAACATAAAGTGAAAGTGATATTTGAGTGTTGCTTTTTTTAAATATAGTTAAGATACTAAGTATTATCTTTATATGTCTTTTTCCCCATTTAAAATGTGGAAAACATAGGAATGGAAAAAGTGTCTTCCATGGACTCAAGTTTGGTGCCTTAAAACATATGTGCTATATATATACTCACACACACATATATATCCATATGCATGCACGCATAATCTGTTCTTAGATATATATGATGATGGTGTGTGTATTTTCTAAAATAGAAGTTTCCTAACAACTTCAGCATCTGACAGTCTTGACTTAGAAGAGACCTAATCCCGGTCTCCTTAACTTTTTTGAGTCAGTTTTCCTGAAGTTTAGTTTTGTACTTGTGCCTAGTTGATGACTGGATTCTTTTTTAATGTTCCCAAATAAAAATGTAATTGCTTATTGTTTTACTATGCACAAGCATCCCCCACGCCCTTCTCCAAGAGGTATTTGTGCTTGTATTTGTACACTTGGCAAAGATACCCCAGAGTGATAAACTGTGTGCAGTGCTGGGCCAGTCCTGCATTTACCTCAGAAGTCGAAATGGCTTCCTGACAGGGTGGAGAGACGTTCTCTTGCTGGAGTACCCCTCACCTGACTTCCTGTCTGGCTTCAGGACTGATTGCCTGCAGGTTCTAAAACAGAATGGTTAATCGTCCTTGCAGGCTGCCTTCGCTGATTAACTCACTTAATCCAAGACTTCCTGGAGTGGCCCTGGGTTCCCAGAAGCAGCCACTAGGGAACTAAATAGTCAGTTACCACCATGCATCTGCCTTGCCGGACATGTCCTTGTTCAGTGTGTGTTGGGAATGGGAGGTTTGACAGATGTGACCCAGGCACTCCAGGAGTCTGTGATCTACTCAGAGGGAGAAAAGGCCACAACCTACAAAAGTGGGCACAGTGTAAGCCCAGGATGGGCAGCAGTCTCTGGGCATCAAAGGATAGTCTGTGGAATGTTCTGTAGAGTGGGTGAGACTCGAGTCAGTCTCTGAGTCATTCACCAGTGCTCTGGGCCATACCCCTGCCCAACTGAAATACAGATGTGGCAACGAGCTCCAGAAACTGGTAACTTCCCTTGCGGTGATCTTGCCACGTTTGCTCGCCATGCTTACTCCAGGCTGAAGAGAGAACTGAAATGTCCTGCTATGGTGATCAGATCCATTCCTGGCATCTGCCTTTGCGCGATCAAAGCAAGAAAATGAAAAAGGTCCCAACAGAACCTTCAAATCTTGTTCCTTCTCCTTCTTCCTTGTCTCTTTAAATGTGTGTCCTCAGTTTCAGTTCTACTTCCAGGAATATCTTTAAGTTGGTACTTAAAGAATTGGTACTGTCCTAAACCTGAGGTCATTTCTGTCCCTAAGCAACCTGGAATGTTAATTCTTTGATTGCTGCCACATGAATTTAATTCAGTTAGTCTGTTCTCTTATCAGAAGCCTTCAGTGATAATTGACTTTCCATCCGAGGAAGTTTCAGCTGCTTAGCCTAGCCTTCAGAGCCTTTTCGTTGTCCATCCACTGCCTCCACCCCATCCCTCTTTTCTCTCTTCCTCACTGTTTCTCAGCCAGATCAAGCTGGTCGTTAGCATACCCCCACGGCCCTCTTACCTCCATACTTCTGCTCTAGCCGTTGCATCAGCCAGGATGTTCTTTTCATCTTTATGCAGCAAATCTTTCCATTCTTCCAAGTTATATTTTTATATGTCATTATTTTGGTAATTTATAAATAGAGGTAAAGGAGATTGATCAGTATCCAATGGATAATTAATGATATGGCACTAATTTTTTTTTAATAGATTCCTACTGATCTTTAGTTGTTCCACCTACTGCTTGTTCACATAGGTGGAATTAGGCTGACAAGTGTGGTATACTTATATGTCCCACAAAGACTGTAAAACATCTGGCCAGCCAGAAGCCTATGTGTTGTTCTTAGCTCATAAGCTGATGCTTGGCACTTCCGGGGATGTCTTTGTTAATACCTAGAAAACTGGTACTGTTTCTGAAATCCTGAGGTCATTTATGTACCTAGCAACCTGGAAATGCTGCACCCCATGGAACATAGGACTGTCCTGAGGTGGAAGCCCCCACTGCTCCTGGATGCCTGTGGAATTCTGCAGCTACTTCCCCATGGGGAGCCTGTCTTGTCTCTAGCTGGTGGGAGGTGCTGGAGTCTAACCCCATGCCAGGCATGGTTGATTGCTTCCCTCTCATTATTGAATCCTGCAAGATGGGTAGTATTCCAGTTTTACCTTCCTTATTTTACATCGATTCATTCAGCAAATGTTTATTGAGTGTCTGCTGTAGGCCAGGCACTGTTCTAGGAGCTGGGGTATAATATTGGACAAAGCAGAGTCCCTGCCTTATAGAGTTTACATTTTTATGGGGGAGGCAGGCTGTAGACAGTGGATTAAAATCAAGTGGTAACTCGAGAGCGATGGGGGCCTGTTCACAGTCCTGACCTAGAGACTCTTTCTGAGGAGGTGACATGTGGGTGAATGAGACAGCAGGCTAGTGACGCAGTGGGCGAGGTAATCAGGGTGCAGGGCAAGGCCACAGGTCACACACAGCCAATGGGTGGCAGGGCTCTTTTTGGTAAGTACTTACAACAGTGTGCACAGTGCTAAACCTTGACGTGCACAAATGCGTGTATGTAGCATTTGGAAAGCCCTTCAAGAATGTTAGCTATTATCTCATTGTTAGGCATTGGATGTTATTGACATGTTCCTAGGACCTCCTAACTGGAAATTCCTCTGACTACAACGGTCATGCATAGAGTATTGTCGTTGATGGGGCGTCAGGACAGACTTGGAGCCTTTGAGCAGCTCATGTTGTGTCCGCTGCATGTGGATAGGTGGCTGGTCGCACAGACGGAGCATGCTGTACATGTCCAGGAAGTGAATCATCAGACACCACACCTGCTGCCTCCTTGTTCACAGACCACCATGCCATGCGGACTCTGTCTCTGTTGAGATTCGAGGGTGCCGATTCATCATCATCTTCTCTCTGGGTTCTAGGAGAGTAAGGAGAATCCACTGGCATCATACAGGAATTGAAATGCCAACATTAAATGTTGTAAAACGGTATCATGAAGAAGGTCCCAGAGACAAATGGCTTCCTGCAAGTCCTTCACCCCTGAAGTGAACTTAGCCTCAGCAGTGGGCAGAGTAGGTAGAAACCTGTAGGCTCCCTCACAGGAAGTGGCCTGAAGCCCTTTCAAATGGAAAAGATCCCAAATGAAAAAGCTGAGCAATGAGTGCATACAAACTTAAAGAGGATTTTTGCTTTTATTTATTTCCATCCACATATACCTTTTACCTTAGCCCTGTGAACTTTGTTTCCAGACTTGAGTATTCCCATCTTCACTCCAGCAGCCTCCACTTAATAAGGGGAAATGGAAGCTTCATGGGAGGACCTTGAACAAAAATGTCATTTTGTCTTATTATAAAGTATGCTTCATAATCAGCTGTGTTTGGGTACACTTTGCTCAAAAACCTTCTTAATTTTCTGGCTAACCTTACTAACAATAATTAATAGACTTAAATAATTTCATTTCTTCTTTTGATGCATTTAGGTCAGTGGGAGCCCCTTAGAGTTGTTTCCTTTCTCCTTTGGATCCTACCCACGCAGTGCTTCATAGTTTTCTTGTTTTGTGGCACGTCGTGATGGCTCAGGAGCATACTGTAATTCCTGCTCCACAGCCAGAACTAGCCATTTCTTCTGAGGAGCTCCATGTGGTGTATTTAGAGGTCACAGTCTGATCATTGCTGCTGGATTGGCTATTGTTTCTAGGCCGTTTCAGGGAACAAAGCTAGGAAATTTAATACTTCTTTAAAGAGAGAAATACATTATGAGCTCATACTGGTATAGTTCCAGTTCTGTTGCAGGATTGCAAGGTTCTTGCTTCATTCCTTTGATTTCTTGGCTATATCTCTTTTCCTCTCTTGCTGAACATCTTGGTTCTTTTTAGCATAATAACTAATTTGAGTCATCATGCGATATGCATAATAGTTCCTGAAGGATAACAGCAGTTACCATTCTGATACTCTGCATGCAATTTAAGATTTCTTTGCACTTCTTTTTGTTCTTGGGTCGTTAACTCTTGTAATCCTCAGAACAGACTTGGAGGTGGGTGGGTGGCTGAAGGAACTAGTCTCCAAGCCAGACTGCAGCAGGTTGGAGCAAATACTAGTGGACAAGTGGAGTCCTGAAATATAGAGAGCTCTTGGAGAAAGGGGATAAGAAGCACAAGTGTGGCTGTTAAAAGTGCTGAGGTCAAGGGTGGGTTTTGTTTTGTTTTAAAGATGGGAGAGGCTTAATGCGAAAGAGCGTGCTCAGAAGCGCAGGACTTGGAAGGAGGCAGAGTGAATTCCCACCCCAGAACAGGGCTGAAGAAGGCCGGTGCCAGTGCTGTAGGATTGTGCCCTCCATGACGAGAAGTTGAGTTACTTCTAGCCTGATGGTTTTCATTTTCTCTACACTTTGGAGATTAAGTGCTGGAATGAGAGAACAAGTGTTGGGGGTTAAGAGGAAAGTGGAGAAGGTTTGGCTTTGCAATACTGGAATCAGTGAGTGAGCGATAACCAGGAAAATCTAGCAGAACTGCAGAAAACATTGGATTTCCAGTTAGGGATGGAGACTGAATTCTCAGCACCTCTTGTCTGTGGCCCCGTGTCTCCAGACGCACACCCCCGCCCCGGCCTGCGGCCTCAGCAGCCTGTGACAGGTGCTCGTCAAGGGGCCGTGTGGACAGCATGGAAGGACGCTGGATTAAGGAGAATGGAGGGGCAAAAATGGAAGTAACACTAACAACCACACTATCTCTTCTTAACCATCACGCTCACTGGGCTTTAGTTTGGGCATGATTTATCTCATTTAGTGTCTGCCAGTGAAAGGGGACATGGGTGGTTCCATTTTCTCCATTTTACAGGTTAGAAGGGTAAAATAACTTCCTAGGATCACACTGCAAGTTAATGTGGATCCAGACACGAGTCTGAGTCTGTCCTTATGGAAACACGTAGCCACCGAGAAGAAGCAGGGGCTCTGCAGGGACTGGAGACCAGTGACAGCAGGTGAATGGGATACCTAGAATTGCTTGGAAAGAGAAGGATGAAAGCTTGTGGGTGGTAGGTAGTCCTAGTAGGGTGTAGCCCCTGGCACGGGTGGCTGAAGTGAGCAGCAGGGGAAGGTTCTAGTCCTTAGGGAGGAGAGCTGGGGAGCTAAGTGGCAGGGCGGTCAGGCGGCCCACAGACTGCAGCAGCCTGCTGCCATCAGGGCTCTTCCTGAGTGCTTCCCAGGGCACTCTCACCCTAAAGTACCTCTTTTTGCAGCTACAAAAATAGAACTAATTAATCGATTGTCCCACCCAACTATAGCAAGGATGGAACATTATAGAAGAAGGTAAAATCAGTTCAGCTAATATTTCAGCATTTAAAAATTTCCGTTTGAAGCATTGTTCTTGGCAAGGGAAGCAGATATATATGTGTATATGTTTGTAGGTATCAGCTGAGGATAAATGAAAGTGGTGGTGGCACATGGGCATGTGTGAAAGCAAAAGATAAACAGCAGAAACGTCCCTCACCGCAGGAAGGTCCCGTGCCGTGTGGCATTTCTGTGCCTGGTGCTGGCTCATCTCGCTGCACCAAGCTGAGCTCTGGGCCAGCAGCAGCCAGGGCGTTGCTGGAACCCGTCAGATATGAGCAGCTCAGCCTGCTGAATCAGAGTCTGCATTCCTTAAAGCTCTCCAGAGGTGCATGCTCATGTTGAAGTTCGAGCACTGCTTTAACATTGAAACAGGATGAGGTGAACTACTAGTGGACTGAGATAGCCAAAGCCTCTTGTTATGGTACAGAAGATGCAGAGCCAGGATGACCCCACTTATGATATTTTTTTAACACAGAATAAAACTACCTATTTTTGAATGCTTGTAAATACATAGAAAAATATGAAGACTGATAACGTGTTGTGGAAGACAAAATGCACCCGACTATTCAGAAGATAATTTTCTTCAGGCTGTTGCAGCAGGACCTCTCATGGGTGGAGAGGTTCTCGCCGGAATGTAAGAGGGCAGCTTGGGCCGCTGTGTTTAGCCGTTTCTGGAAATGCAAGTGTACAGGGGGATTTAATCATCACTGTTCTCCAAGAGCACGCTGCAGGTAAAGTTGAACATGGTTAACATTGTGCCTTAACGTCTGAGGAAAACAACAGAATCGAGTAGTGTGGTCATAGGGAAATGTTGCTTTACATCTGTAACTAAACACTAAGAGAATACTGATCCACTTGGACAAACTGATCCACTTGTCCTGAACACCCCTGCGGTACCCCAGCATTTAGTATGTGATGAAGGCTGCTCTTCAAGGCACAGAGATGAAATATTCAGTAAATCTGTCAGGACCAAAGCTTACCATTTGAAGAACATTACTCTGTTGTGTATTTCCGTTCTTTTCATCTCTGCTCTGACTGTGTTGCTATTATCAGTAAGTTCTTGCCATCTTGACCAAGCTATCCTAACCCTTGTTCTCCTGGCCCACACCTGAAGTGCTGGCCGTTCCTGTTGGTGCCCTGGGGGTCTATGGTTAAATCCTTCATGCTCCCTGTGTCCACCACATGTCACAAATGCTACTTCCTAGAGGACTGTAAAACCTCTGTTATGACTTTGCTTCGGAACCTGTGTCCACTGTTGGCATCCCTGTGTTGTAACTGTCGCTTCTCTGCATGCTGCACCATGTGCTTTGTGCACTGCACTGGGTGCTGTGACTGCACACTACCCTCTGCTCTGTCTCACACTGCACTCAGTGCTCTGTCTTATACTGCACTGTGTGCTCTGTCTGCGCACTGCACCGTGTGCTTTGTTTCACACTGCACTGGGTGCTCTGACTGCACACTCCACTTTGTGTTCTGTGTGCTCTGCGCACTGCACTGTGTGCATTGTCTCACTGCACTATATGCTCTGTCTGCTGCACCATGTGCTTTGTGTACTGTGTGCTGTGCACACTGCATGACACTCTATCTCTCACTGCACTGTGTGGTTTGTCTGCGCAGTGCACCGTGTGCTCTGTCTCAGACTGCACTATGTGTTCTGCCCACGGCACTGAGTACTCTGACTGCACGCTGCACTGCCTATGCACTGTATTGGGCCCTCTGTCTTTACACTACACTGTCTGTACACTGCACCGTGTGCTCTGGAGTTCCTGCCAAGCCAGCAAGTTGACTATTCCGTGAGCTCTTTGAGCACAGGATGAGCTAGTAGATGAATAAATAAATGCTAGCCAGGGGCCTTGCAACCCGTGTATTCAGACATCCTCGTCACCAGTTGTTTATGTTCATGTAATTTAAGTTAAATTAATTTATTGAAGGTGTATACCTATAGTCTGTGGTTTTGTATCTTTACTGATGATTTGTGGAAAATTGCTAATAAAGCTCTTCCACAAATTGGGATCTGCTAGTTTTTTGTAAGTTTTTCTTTATGGTTGAATGTTAGTTGTTCACAAGAATCTTGAATTGTTTATTGGTCTTTGTTTTTTTTGTTTTTGTTATTTGTAAAAATATTTGGGTGGCTCTGCAGTGCTGGAGGATTCTTCTTGTGTCTTGCTATAAGTTTCGGTATATGGTGCTACTTCTTGCTAAAATAGGAAATTACGTTTTAAAATACTAACATGTTTCTACAAACCCAAGTTGATCACAGAAATAAAGTCTGCCAACAGTTAAATAAAAGCATTTCAATTTTATATGTTTTTACAGTGTGCCTTGAAATATGAACATAAGCTTTCTTTTGTATTGAAATAATTTGTTTCTGTTTTTCTCTTTCTTCCTCTTGCCTCTTTCTCAAGGAGTCAGGCACTGCCAGCATAAAGTTAAGAAAGCCAGGCGCTTTCTACCTTTGGTCTTCTGTTCCCATGAACCTCCTCCTCCGGGTACTGCACTCAGTCTGCACAGGCTGTTACTAACCACAGCTCCCCCAGACGCTTTCGGGCTTGTCCTGAACAGCGCTCTGAGAAAAACGTGCATTTCAGTATGTGCCTGCCGGCCTCTGTCGAGAAGCCGTAACTGGGGGAGAGGTTTCCTGTCTGGTGTCTTTGGGCTGCCCTCCTGAATAGACGGCTTTGTTGGCTTCTTTGTTTTTAAATGCATGGCAGGGCAATAAGTAGTTTCCCGATTTCGGTGTGTTGTCTTCATATTTTACCCACAGGCCCAGCAGTTAAACCTCACATTTTGCATTAAGTACCTGCTGACTGGGGTGCAGGCGAATGAATGCAGAGCATGGCCACAGCGAGCACCAGTTGTCCAGGAGACAGCCGTGCCGCTGAGATTGTGCTCTGGGGAGGCAACAATCATGATCATTCATAATACTTGGAACAGTGCTTTCTCCAAGCACTGTCAAATTTAAATGGGGCTTGAGCTTCGAGTACTGCCCTCCTCAGAGCTTATGGCCCTGGGTCTGGCCTCGGAGCCTCATAACAGCTGGAGTCCCTGAGATTGGCTGGAGTAGCCGTGCTGAGTGGCTTATTTCCCTGCTGGTGATTTAACATGCACATCAATGACTCATTGGTTTTCATTCTTGTCTCAGAAGGCACAAATTCCCTTTGAAGAAGGCAGAAGCCATTTTTAACATTTACGTGTGAGAAGCAACCAAATTAATTTTGCTTAGTGTGGTAGAAATCGGTTTAAAGTCTACTGCTGGGTAATTTTGTGTAATGTGTTAACAGCTTAAAACTTGGCACCATGCTCTAAGTCCAAGTGAGCATACTTCCTGCTATAATCTTTCCTTTATCTTCTAAATTTGACTTTGGGAGGTAATTTTTTTTGTTTTGTTTTGTTTTTCTTGCAGTTTGATTTACTTGTC
Organism: Bradypus variegatus; assembly: GCA_004027775.1. NCBI lineage: Eukaryota > Metazoa > Chordata > Mammalia > Pilosa > Bradypodidae > Bradypus > Bradypus variegatus. The sequence goes on from PVKY010001282.1 coordinate 18,477, forward strand.
ATTTTAATAGTATGTTTTCCCCTCTCCCCTCTTCTCTTTCCTGTTTTTCCTTCCCTTTGTTCCCTCCCCCTGCCCTTTCTTTGCATGCCACCTGGATCTACAGATGAAATTAGTGGGGACGGTAATATTTACTTTCACATTTGTGTTGCTATTGTGGAATAATTATTATTTATTGATATAAATACACTTGATAAAGATACAGCTCAGTATTTAATGAAAGGTAAAATGTGGTTTTGATCCAGCAGAACAAATATAAAATGGTGTAAGATGATGATCTCGTAAAATTTTTTAGTACTTTGACATGGAAAGGACAACTATGAGTTTCTATATCACATCTCAATTAATGGGAGTTTTATGTGTCTGTAGTGAATTTTCTACATTTCATTATTAAAACTTCAAAATTTTAGAAAAATTGTCCGAACAGTGTCATTCAGCAGGATTAGTTATACTTGAAAGCAGCAGTAAATGAGAGGATCTGGGTACTGTATTCCCCACCTATGCTGTTTATACTATTTCGTAGTTTGAGGGTGATGTAGGGGAAAGGAACGCATGTAAAGTCATTTTTAAGAGTTATACTAATTAAAGCAGTTCAAGAAATATCAACAATAGCAATAGAGATTGTGTTTCAAACTGTTGATGATAGCACTTAATAAATGCTAGAAATTTTAAAATTCCATTTAGTGTTTCCCATTGGCTTCATGCACTGTCTGCAACAAAACTGGATCAGAAGAGTCAAAATGTATAGCCTCTCCCACACGTAGGAAACTTCCTGCGTGCAGGTCATTTGCCAGCAGGATTCCTGATTGGCAGGGGTTGCTCAGAGGGCCCTGGGCTATAATCTTCCTGTTCTGCCCAGTTCTAGCACCAATTTGAGTGATTTTGAGCAAATTACTTAATCTCTTGTATTTTCATCTGTAAAATGGCTCAAGTGGTTTTAGGGATGATAACTGAAGATGTCTACAAACAAATGATACTTACATCATTTCATGTGATGCTTTATGATTTACCCAACATTTTCTTGCATTTCCCCCTCATTAGAATTTCACAATAGTGCGAATTAGCCAGGGCAAGTATTCTTGTCCTCCTTTTGCAGATGAATAAAATAACCCTTAAAGGTTTGCTCAGTTGGTCTAGGTCATAGGTCTGCAAATTAAGGCCCAAGGGCAAATTCTGTCCTATCTCCTGTTTTTTGTACTTTCCCTGTTAAGAATGGTTTTTACATTTTTAAATGGTTGAATAAAAAAAGTCAAAAGAAGAATAGCATTTCAAGACATGAAAATAATACGAAATTCAAATGTCATTATCCATAAATACAGCTTTGTTGGAATAGAGTCCCTTCCAGCAGGTGCTTACACACCAGGGAGGCAAAGCTGAGCTGCTGCAGCAGAGACCGTGAACCAAGCCTCTATGGCTAATGGCACATCAGGTTATTAAGGTGGGATAAGAAACAGTTAAACTGGTTAGTCCCACTGAATTACCTACCCCATCTAGTCACCTTAAAGACTTAAACTTCCCAACCCCTCTGACTTGGCCCTCGGGTGGCAGCAGGGAAGCTAGTTGCCAGAATTGCTAGTATCCGAGGCCACCGTTTCTTTCTAGGCAAGTAGAAGAGGTGTGGTAACAGTCTTGAAAGTGGGAAATTCAACAGATGTGTTTAAGCTGAGGGCTTGCAGTTCCTTTTATTTACAAACCAAGTGCTGTGTCCCTCGACCATTTGACACATCCCTTCCAGCCTCTAAACTAGACCCTCTTCCTGGGGACTCCAGAGGCATTCAGCTCTTTATATGACAAAACGTGGGCCATTAAAGTCCTGAGTGCTTGTTGATATTTTCAGTACTGACATTACTGATCTCTTTCTACCTTGCCTTGGAATGAGAGCTTGGTAACTTTTCTCTCCTATTATCTGAGCTGTTGATTGCTCTTTTTAATATGCTTTTCCATCATTTTTCTTTTTAATATGCCTTTCCATCATTTTTATTTTACTATGTGTTGTCATACCAAACCTTGTGTTTAAATTACAGTGTTTTCCAAAGTTTGTTTTTCCATTTTATTTTGTTTTTAAGCAAATAAGATTTCCAGACATCCTGAAATTGTCTCCCAGGTACGCAGGTCCACTTGACCTTCCTGTGAGCATCACTGGAATAAAACCGTGCCCATGTTGGGGAAAAATCCCAACATTTCCTTAGGGGAACATTTGAACATTTCAAAGCATAGGGCACCTGGTCTCCCAAATAAAAGCCCCATTACTTTGCAAAAGATAGTAAAGACTGAAGCATGGTGCTTTAGAGCCCACATTCTGTGCTGCAGTGCTGTGCTGAATCCCATCCCACCGTCTGGAGATGTACATGTCCGGTCTGTGCCTCAGTTTCCTGCCTGTGAAGCAGGAATGACGATTATACCACCTCATAGGGTCTTTCTGAGGATTAAATCACCATGTATGTAATTGTTTATAGTACCTCCTGGCATGTGGTAAACTCGTGATAATATTGGTTATAATCATTATTAAATGGCAAATGCAGATCAGCTGCTTATATTTGTGCCCAGATCTTTGAACCTAGTTTTTTGTTTGTTTGTTTGTTTTGTTTTTTTCTTATCATGCCGTTTTTTGGGGGCCGAGGCAGTTTCAAGCTGAGCTCCAGTTATAGGACACTGAAGTATATAAAAATCCCCCCCCATGTCAGTGTGTACTAGTCCACAATCCTAAAAGCTAAAGGACAGAACATATAAACAAATCAATATCAAGAATTCTTGGAGGCGTTTGTCAAATAATAACATTTGAAAGCTCCTGTCTAGAAGATTACAATAAAGCAACTTTTGTAGGTCCATGTAGCTTCAACAGTGTTGTTTGTGCTTCATAAGCGCTAAATTATAAAGGACATGACAGAGGTACATTGCAGTAAAAATTCTCTGTTCACATTACATCATAGTACATACATCTACATTCCAAATATCATTATAAATAATTCCCAGATACCTTTGATAAATCCCCAGAGGGGTTTTTTTTAACCTGTATTTATTTTTACTAGAAAACTTGTAGGGTTACAGAAAAATCATGCACAAAATACAGACTTTGTATAGAATTCACATGACTTCAACAACAGCAAATTACAGGCTTTCTTCTGATTCTGTGAGTCAGTTGAAGTGTGGGCAACTTGATTTTTCCCAAATCAATTTTGTGTACTGGCCTGATACATAGTGGCCATTTAATTTTTACCCTTTCAGAATTATTTCTGGGTTGGTATCTGTCGTGTGTCTTGTGACACGAGGCAGGCTTGAAGCCATTACTCCAGGCAAAGCAAGAGGCCCTGGGCGTCCACAGGAACCCTGGGCCCTCAGGCCTCTCCTGCAGCTCATGCTCACCCAGC
>PVKY010001282.1:21941-33558 GCA_004027775.1 Bradypus variegatus
GCTCTGCACTTGGTGTCTGTGGAGCCCTTCTTTGCCTCAGTTTTTTCATGGTGATTTATAGTTGTCACCTCACACTATGTTGTTGCAGTTCAGTCATTCTTTTTATTTAACAAATATTTATTAAGCGCCTTCTCTGTGCCAGGCACTGTTTTAGATTTGGGGGATGTAATGGCGGACAAGGCACATGAGGTTTCTGCTCCAGTGGGGGTACTTCCTGGAGAGACCAGTTAACAGGGAGACAAATAATATCAGATCGTCATGGGTACTGCTAAGAAAGGACCAAAATAATGGGAGTGGGAGGGCAACATCAGATCGGGGAGGGGGTCTCTGAATAGAGGTGACATTATGACTGACAGCAAAAGTGGATCTAAGCCAACATGAGCTTTAGCACTCTTAAGCCCTCAGTAAGAGGTTGCTGTGATGCTGCCACTGTCGCTTTTGTACCTTTTTTCACCCTGTTATGCGAGGAGACCTGGGCGCCTGGATGAGCCCCTTCAGGCAGGTGGTGCTGATGAGTTCAGCTGTCTCCTTAATAAAACTGAGACCCAGATGCAGGCCTTGGTGAAAATCCTTGAGCTATTTTGGTAACAGGCAACTGGGAGGAAGGGAAGCCGAAGCAGGAAGTCTGAGCAGCTGTCGTTCCCAGAATCCCTGCCACACCAGGGTTCGCACATGTGTTTTACCGGCTTTATATTGATGAAGGCAGTGAGGGCACCAGATCTGTCATTTGCAGGAATTCAACCTTCGTTGCATTCGTTTTCTAAGGGGAGGTGCCATAAAATTGAGCTTGTTAAATGATGGAGTAAAAAGAGCCAATGATTGACAAATGTCTGTCTGTGGGTTTACAGGCAACCACATATAAAATACAGAATCCTCATATACCACCCTATTATTAACACCTTGCATTGGTGTACAGTTGATTATAGCACACATTTATAATTGTGCTATTAATTGCACAAAAGGACAAATATTGTATGATCTCACTGATTTGAAATAATTGGAATAAGCAAACCTGTAACGTCAGAATGTAGAATATAGGTTACCAGGGGACAGGATAGGTGTAAGGAATGGTAAGTTAAGGCTTAAGGGTACAAGGTTCTTATTTGGAATGATGGAAGTGTTTTGGTAATGGATGGTAGTGAGGATAGCTCAACACTGTAAATGTAATTAACAGCACTGAAATATATATCTGAGTGTAATTAAAAGGGGACATTTTAGATTGTATATATGGTAACAGTAAAAAATTTTTAAAAATCCATGGAACTACACTATATAACCAGTGAACCCTAAATTAAACCACTTAATCTTTTTTGTTTTAAGTGCCTTAACTTCCTCGGTTCCCACCTTTTATCCCAGTGTCTTTTGATAGGCCATTTTACACAAAAGCAGAGTTGTGGACTCAAGAAGTGGCAAGTTACTGTTCTTGGTATTCACCAAAAGTAAGATGAAGAGGAGGAAATACATAACTAAAAGGATGTGAGGCTTAGGGTAGTTGTAAAATTTATTGTCTGCACATTTTTCTTTAATTCTATAAGTAGTAGTATTTATTAACATGTGAGAATAATATGGATTATCCCCCAGTCATATAGAATTTATGAATAGCCTACAAAGATAGGAAGTCTGAGCAGCTCTCACTCCAGAATCCCTGCCACATCAGGGGTTAGCAAATGTATTTCACCTCTAAAGGTACATGCTTTCTGTTAATGAAGGCAGTTCTCTCAAGGAGGATTGCTTTATTGACTTTTCATTCTGCCAGCCAAAATTTTCTTACTTTAACCACTTTTAATGATGATGACAAATTAATAGAAATTTTTCCAGTTTGTCTTAGGTTTATTCTCAACAGTTACCACAGAATTGGGTGGAACTGATGTCCTAATAACTGGAAACTAGGTGTATTCTCCATTTTCTTTGGTTTCTATAATTTAGTATCTGAATGAAGTAATAATAGAAGCACAGGAAAAAAGAACTTGTAGCTTTTCATTTCTCTGGTGGTGTCAGGTGAAATTTTCACATTTTCAAAATAGTACTCTTCAAATGATTTATCAGAAAGTTCTGATGTTCCTTTATGGACACACAAGAATGGCCCAGCAATTAACATTTTTACACATGGAGCAACTGAAGGTTTCCTCTTTCCAGAAAGAAAAAGGGACCCAAATGATTGTTCAGTGTAATTATTACCCAAATGAGTGGTTATGTTTTTCAAATGGATTTTTTTTTCTCTTTTCCATTAGTGTGGTGATGGATCTTTAAGCTGCTCATTTACTGAAAGGAATTAATGAAAGTGTTGGAGCTCCTTGGCATTATCTCTAAAAATAACTTATTTTAATATGCTCTTTGTTCTCATTGTGTTCCTTGTGGTTTGACATTAATGTATACTTTTCAAATACCCAAGTAACAAAGTTGTAACAGATAAACAAGTAGATTGCTTTCTGCCATGTACAAATGAAATAAATTAGCCCAGCTTATCTCCCCCAAAATTGGCCTGTCATTCGTTTTCTAAAAGAGAAACATCAGATTGGGCTGTCTAATCTAATTATTACTTTATTAAAATCAGATGCTGTGTTTTTGGAGCTACTAGTCTTTGACTGCAATGTGGTTTTAAACATGTATCTGGTAGAGTAGGGGTAGACTCTGTGGTCAGTACCTATTGGCTAATTTGAATCATATACATAGTTGTCTTGTGTGTACATTTTTTACAAGGGCTTTCTGTGTTAGCCTGTTTGTTCTCTGATAAACAAGTCTGTATTATAACATATTGGACATAATGTCACATTTATTTCCATAAATGACTCATGCGTGAGCAAAAATTGAGTCACAATGTATTAAGAATATTTCAGCATATTCTTAGGCAGATTTAGGCAGATCATTTTGTGTTTTTAAATTATATTATTTTAAAGGCCAAGAGGTCAAATATTTAACTGCTTCCAACATGTTTCCTACAGAAACAGACGACTATGCTGAGATCATAGATGAAGAAGATACTTATACCATGCCCTCAAGTAAGTAGGCTTCTGATTTTGTCCTTGCTTGGATTTGGCAGATATTAGATCAAATTGGAAAGTTTTAAACAGGATTTTCCTTTGGGAACTGTTTTTTAATACTTCATTCAGTACTTAACAGAAATATTCTTTTCAGCCTTTAGAATATGCCCATTTTAGGGCAGTATACTCAGCTATCTATAATAATTCAATTTAGTGCTGTGCTCTTTGTAATCTTGTTTCCTTTATTATTTGGAGTATCTTCTCTCTGTAGAAAATTATTTAAAGGTTAAGTATATTCACACATACTCAAACAATTGCAATCCCTGCTTGAAATGTTGTGCTTTATTGCCCTTGAATAACTGACACAGTAGCTCCCAGCATTCAAACCCCACATCACGGGCTGCCTGCAGCCTGGAAATCTCAGTCTCGCTCATCGCCGTAAGGTGCTGCTTATGGATCGAAGAATTTGAAGTCCCAGAGCTCGAGTTAAAATATATGGTCCCCAGATCTTAAATTGGATAAGCCCTTGAAATTTCATTCACTTAAGAAAATTTAGACCTACCTCTTAGGCCCAATATGGGTCTACCTAACAGCTTAAAAAACCTTGCTAATTCAACATTGAATGCCCTGATTGCAACCGAGGTATCCATAGCTGCATTACCCCTCTGTATAAATATTCCAAAAGGTACTTTGATTTGGATTTACTGTATATGTTGAAGAGGCATTAGCAAAATAAAGAGGAGCAACCCCTGCCTCTCAGGCAGGCATCATCTTGGGTGGTCCCTGTGTCTCCTTTCAAGAGCTCCTGTATTAGAGGGGGATTCAAGAGACAGGCAAAGCTGAACCATAAGTGAGTAAAAGTGATTAACTGACAGCAGCAATTTGAAAAAATGTAAATTTTGGTTTAAATTTTTTGTTAGCCATTTGTATATTCCAGCAGAGAATCCAAAATTTTGTAGATACATTTATTTTTCATAATTAAGCAGTGAATGTCCAACATGGCTAGCTTTTATCCACACTCCCCAGAAATGATTTATGATACAGGAATGTATGTGAAAGGAATTTAAAGGCATTATTTACCCAACATTGGGTTGACTTGAAGATATTTAATTTTTATTTGTGTTTAGAGTTCTCTTTCAATTCCTGTTTGTGCTTAAAATATTTAGGAATGTAAATAGTGTTTAAATGTACTGTCCAAGTTTGTTGTTATTAACCAAATTGCTGTTAGTTATTTCTAAGCAAGGTCTTCAATTTTTTTCTCTCTCAATTGCAATACAGAAAGCTATGGAATAGATGAAGGTAACAGGATTCCTTTAAAATAGCTGCATTTGCTTGCAGTTGCAACCTATGGAGTGATACGAGATGTTTCCATTTCCGTTAACTTTATTTTTAAACTATTCGTCATTGGTTTACTCATGCTGTTAAATCAGTGGGATCACTAGCTAAAATGATTTTAAAGAGGAAATTAAACATCTAAATTATGGTTTGAATTTTCTGTGTGATTTATAATTTGATTAACCAGACAGAAGTTTTAAAATATGTGACTCTTGATTTATTCCACTGGTGATTCCACTAATGGAATACATACAGTATACTTTAATGGGGATGAGTTTCTTGATTTAATTCTTGACTGAAAAAAATCAAGATACCAAGTAATTAAAATTAAATTAGATTTCAGTCTCCCAGACTTTTAGTGGGAATTTTCTTTTCATGTGTCTCAACAGCCTACTAAATAGTTGATTTTATATAAATCTCAACAACTTAATATATTTATTGGAGGTAAAATACCTTCAAAATATAAAATGCTTATAATTTATTATGCTAATCTATCCAACCTTGATTGCAAGTCATCCAATTTTGAAATTGTCTTTCAGAAGCTACCTCTTTAAACTCTTTTAGCTAAATGAATAATATAGAGTTAGGATTATAATAAAGTGGAAAACTCTTAAATTTCGAAACTCTTTACACATGACAAAAATATTAATTTGATGTTGCCTCCACATTTATGAATTTCAGGCATTCGTAAAATAATTGCTTTAAATAACTATAGCCTTGCATATTAATACCTACACTAATTGCACTTATTAATTAAGCATTTAATTTAATACTTGGAGCAATTATTTAAAAAAACCATCAAATAGATACAAAATAAATCAGACATCCAAATTTACCTTTAATGTAAATCATTGTTATGTATATTACATATACTATAATATATGTTAATAGAATTCATTGTTACGGCAGTTCAACTAAAACCATAACTGTAACCTAAATTTCTTTTTAAAAATTAAGAGAATTCCACTCTATTTAAAGCAGTTTTATAGATTGATGTGCCACAGAAGAAATGTTTACTTATGGATGATAATGAAATGAATATTACTGGAATATTGTATTTAAGTTTTCTTTAATGTTTGGATCATGTTTTACAGCCAGGGATTATGAAATTCAAAGAGAAAGAATAGAACTTGGAAGGTGTATTGGAGAAGGCCAGTTTGGAGATGTACATCAAGGAGTTTACATGAGTCCAGTAAGTCCTTTAAGACTACAGAAAGTCGGGGCTGATTTTCAGTGTTTAAGTTTAAATTGCCTCTTACTTACCTTCATGAGTTCTCAGTTCTTCTAGGTCTGTGTAGTTGCCTTTTATAAAGTTCATCATACATATCAACTTACTTGGAATATTTTGAAACCAGCAGACTACAAAATTAGCTCCCAAGGGGCTAGGACTATCTTTGATTTCTTAAAAAGTTTTAGCCTACATTATCAGTAATGGGTTCATAAATGATTGAATTGACAGGTCAAATGGCCGAAGTTAGCAGCAGTTACAGCAGCCAGTATCCCTGCTCACCTGCATTTTCATCAAGGAAAAAGAATTTGCCCCAATGTACCCAGTGATTTTTAAAATTATTTTTATTTTTCATAGCAGTTTTATTGAGATATAATTCACATACCATGAAATTCACTTTCTTAAAATGTGCAGTTCTGTGGTTTTTAGTATATTCATTGTGTTATGTAACCGTCATCACAATCAATTTTAGAACATTTTTATCACCCCAGAATGAAACCCCTTGCTTATTAGCAGTTGCTCCCTGTTCTCCCCTGGTGACAGCTAATCTATTTTCTGTCTCTGTAGATTTGCCTCTTCTGGACATTTCATATAAATGGGGTCATTTATAATATGTGGCTTTTTGTGACTGGCTTCTTTTCAAGATTCATACATGATGTAGCGTATATTGGTAACTTCATTTCTTTTTGTTGCTGAATAATATTCCATTGTGTGGATATGCCACATTTTGCATATCCATTCACCGGTTGATGGACCTTTGCGTTGTTTCCACCTTCCGGCTATTATGAATAAAGCAGCTGTAAGCATTCATGTACAAGTTTTCATATGGACATATGTTTACGATTCTCTTGGGTTTTTATACCTAGGAGTGGAATTACTGGGCCATAGGCTACTCTGTGTTTCCAAAGCAGTGGCACTATTTCAAGTTCCCATCAACAATGTATAAGCGTTCCAGATTCCCCATGTGCTGCTAATCATTGTTATGGTATTTTTTTTATTAGACCAGTGGTTTTTAAATTGACATTTTAGAATAATAACATGGCTCAAGAAACTTTTTTTCAACTAGAATAGTAATAACAGGAGTACAGAGATGTTGCTAATAAAGCTATAATGACACAGTTGACCTTCTCTGGTACCCCTGCTTTTGGAAATTACTGGTGTTTTCCCCCCAGTAACTCCTTGTCCATCTTTTTTTTTTTCATGTCTTTTATGCATGCGCCAGTGATGTTGAACATTTCTTTTCTAGCTAAAAAGTAAAATATTTTTGTCAGGGACAATAGTTAATTGCCACCATGTAACTAAACAAATTAGAGACTGCCAAAAGTTCCATTTTAAAAGCCTTATTACTCTTACGATTAGGTGAAATTACATAATTGATAATATTTTATAAGCTTTAGGTAGATTACTCCTTTTTCTATTGCTCTTTACTGTATCTGTGTTGTTTTATTTTCTTAATAACTCTGTTCCTAGAAGAAAAGGCAGTAGAAAATGTCCTAGATACAAATTTAGTCAAAAGGCCTAAACTTTAGACCTGGCTTTATCTGACGGTGAGACGTAAGGAAAGTGAGGTTTCTTGACTATAAGTTACTGAAGTTGATCCAGGTGGTCTCTGAGGTTCCTTCCGTCTCTGAAGTCTTTGTAGACCAGCATTCTAAAGTCCCAGACTCGGTCGTTTGCCCAGGTCATGCAGCTCGTGGCAGGGTTGGTGGACTTTATTTCGCTTACTTTTAGAATAAGTAACCCATGTTCATTGTGAAGCTACAAGAGGACAGTTTTTTTAATATCCATAGGCAATATTGCTACATATTTACTGCATGAATCCCAGCCCCCAGGCAAATACCAGGTGCAGGTTTTGTGTTCTGTCTTCCCAATAGGTATTCACTTGTGAGTGTTTGTTTCTAGTGTGCGAGTCTAATTTTACAGTGCAAAGGAATTGCGTCATTTCTGTAGGTTCTATGATAAATCCTTTTCCAAATTATGCTTTTTAGTGTTCTATAAAATCAAATAGAATATTTTATCAAGGATTCTCAATAGTTGCTCAAAATATGTCAGAACATACAGTTTCAAATTGGTTACTTTATTTGAGATTCGATTAATTCTTTTAGCAATTATTTGGTGATCATTTACCGTGTGGCAGGTGCTGTTTTCTGGGTGGTGGGGACACAGTAATTAAAAAAACAGGTGTAGTTCCTGCTCTCACAGGACTTAAATTCTGAGGTGCAAGAGGACCAGCAAAAACAAATACATTTGGGTCCAGTGGGGGGCATGCTCTGAGGAGAGCACGGCCGGCAAGGGCAGGGAGCCAGTGCCCTGTGGCATGGGGCAGTTGCAAGGCCTTTCTGGTGAGCTAATAGGAGCAGAGACCAGAAGCGAGGAAGGGAGCCTCCCGTGAGCTTTTCTGGGGGACCGGCAGTGCAGAGACCCTGCTGCTGGCCGGAGGTGCAGGGAGGCAGGTGAGGAAGGGAGGAGGCTAGAGGCCCGCAGGCCTGAGGCGACTCCTGAACCTGATGTTCTCTGACTACTCGTTAGCACACACAGTGTCTTTGGGAGGCAAGGGTATCTGGTTTACTTTTCATTAGTGGAAAAACTCATCACCTGCACATTCTCTCGCCACTGTTGATTATCTGTAGCCTTAAAAATCTGTTTTAAGTTATTTTTCTCTTAATTCTTCCAAGAATAGTTCTCTAGATTTATTTTTAAACTCTTATAAATGTGTGCTAGCCATTATTCTTTTTCCACTTTTTTTAAATTTGGGTGAAATTCACATAACATACAGTTAGCCGTTTTAAAGGGTGCATCTGGTGGCATTCGGTGCGTGCGCAGTGCCGTGCAGCCACTGCCTCTGCCCGCTGTTGCTTCTCAGAGCCTAGGCATAATGGCCACAGGGTCCTACTTTAGTTTCTTTAAAAAGTATAACATTTTTGAAGACTTCTCTCTTCTCCTAAATGTTACCTATATTTTAAAAAAGGTTTTTAAAAATCAAATTGTGAGCCATTACCCAGATATGTTTGAACCTGCCCTTTTCCATTTTTAGGGGAAACCCTTTGCTCAAGTTCTGGTGTGGCCTTGCCTGGCTGCGTCCCCCTGCGGTCTGGTCTCTGAGCAGACCCTCCGACAGCTCAGCATCCCTGAGCCTCTGCTGCCCAGGGAGGGCCACTGGACACAGGCCCATGTGTGCTCCTGGGCATTCTTCATGGGTGCCCTGCCTAGTCCTGTGCTCAGCATCCTTTTGAAACCGGATCTTTAGAGAGCAGTGTTTTGTCTGCATCTTTTTTAACTGTCTTGATAAAACTCTGTGCTCAGTGAGCATTTAAATATCAGTTGACAGGATTGATGACTTTTGTGGTCTAGAGAAGTTTTTATTGTTATTTCTCAGATCTTCTGTAAAATTGGCATTTTGTGTCATTTGTAAGGGATATCAGTCTGCAGATACTTTTTGTATACCTGTTATGTGTGGCCAGCCCTATATTTAGATAGAAATAAAATTCATGGTCTCTAACCTAAAGAAATTTACAGTTTGCTTAAGGAAAATACGACTAACTCAACCAAAGCAAAGTGGTTATGGAAAATGTTTTAACATAGTACATGGTCAGTGATTCTAAGAAAGCCCTAAACCTAGGCGTTCTGTGCTCTTTCCACTGTTTCGGGTGAGCCTGCGACCCTGTTCCCCAGGGACCAGGGCACTGACGCCACCCAGAAACTCACCTCGAGGCACCTGAGGAAGGGATCACAGTCCCCCAAATCTATGTTACAATCATTTTACCATTTATACTTCTGAGGTTGGAAATATTTTATTTCCTGAAATCATCTTGTGTGCATTTAATGTGAAATCTGAAGTAAATAAATACTACTTTAATGTATTTTAAAAATCTGCCACAACTCATCTGTAAATGATCATCTACATTTGAAAGATATTGATGGCATCTGTTAATTCTGCTAATGTTTATTGAGCATATACTGTGCACCAGGTACTATTCCAGTGGGGATTTGAATTTAAATTTTAGTGATAGAAAACAGATGGTGATAATGTAAATAGTAATGACCATGTGATGTGCAGGGTGGGAGTGGGGTGATAATGAGCAGAGTGTGTAGCATCCTCACAGGCTATGCTGAAGGTGATGAGGAGAGGCAGGACAGTGAGGGACTTCCTCCCTGGACAATGGGCTCAGCGCGCATACCTGGGGAGGAGCGTTCCAGGCAGGCAGAACGCGGGAGAGCCGCAGTAAAACGCCGCCTGAGAGAGGCAAGCGGGGCAGCCCTAGTAAGCGTGGTGGGAAGGCAGCCCTTTGAGCGTGCTGAGCAGGTAATGGGATGATCTGGCTAACATCTTACACACATCACTGACTGTGTGTGGAGACTGGGTGGTCAAGGGGCAAGGGTAGGTGTTGCCATAGACGGGAGCAAGGCAGCAGTGGTGGGTGTAGTTAGGGCATGTGCAGCGATAGCAGGAGTGGGGTGGTCAGATTTTAGATGCAAACCGAAGGGAGGGACAAGAGGACTTGCTTCCAAATTGGTGGACATAGGGAGCTTCTAGATTGTTTCCCTTGGCAACTGTGTGAATAGTGTTTCTTAAGGTGAGATGGAGATGAGGGAAGAGACAGATTTGATAATGGAATATGAAGAGTGTTGCTTGGTCATATCAAGTTGAAAACAACTTTTCCACATCCTGGTCATGACGGAGAATAAGCAGATTGGATATGTGAGTCTAGCTGAAAAGAAAAGTCAGGACTAGAAATACACTTTTGGGTGTCAGCCTCTAAGAAGCACCTAAGTCTTTGGGCATTGGGTGGGATAACTTAAAATTGAGTTGACCAAGGACTGAACCCAAGATGTCCCGGTCTTGAGATGAGAAGTAATATCTTGACTCACCTCCTTAAATTCCAGTCTTTCCTGCCTGTGGAATGTTTATCTGAATGGCTTTTCGCAGTTAAGCAGTGGAACGTTTCTGAGAAACCTTGTGCGTTTGAGCTTCGGCACCACCATTTTGGAGCCCAGCGCAGTATCAGTGGTAAGCCCACCCCAGGCTCGGGGACAGTGGCTTCCACTCGGAATGCGGTCTGTGTTACCAGGCCGCTGCCACTGGAGGCTACTTCTCCCAGCTCCTTGCCAGCGCCCCTCGTGAGGCTGGCCCTGTTCAGGGTACCCTTCAGCCTCTGCTGACACCCCTGGAATACGGCATCCTGGGCTCTGCCTTGCAGCTGGTCCTGAAGAATAGCTTAACACACAGAAGCCAAATGAGATAATTTACATAAGGAATAGAAATGTCCAAAACCATGAAGAAAACTGAAGCACAGAAAGGTTCATGAGATGGCCCCGCAGGGGACGGCCGGCCGGATTCTCCTCGCGGCCGTCTGCTGGTGACGCCATCTGGCCACTCCCAGGGAGCGCAGGGTCGGAAGGAGGGAAAGAAAGGTTAACACCTGTGGTTTTCTCTCCTCCTCCTGAGCTACAGTCTGCCTGGGTGATTCAACCACGTTTCAACTCATCCCCGCTTCAATTCTCAGGGAGAAAGGAAGCAAGTTAGCTTGGAAAAGACTCGTAGAAAAGCGTAAAAAAAAATGGCAACAGAGGAACTGAGACATAACTCAGTATTTCTTAACCTCTTCTCCTTTTTTTCTCCTCTCTTCCTTTCCTTTTCTGACAGAATGAGGCACTTTTAAAAATGCATACAATATGGAATAATAATATGAATCAATGCTTCTGGCAAAGGCAACATAAAACCAAGGATAAGATAAGCACATAAAGCAATAGCCCATGAAGCAATAGCTTCCCATCCCTCCCCCTCCCTTCCCCCAGCCCTGGCAACCACTGCTCTGCTTTCCGTCTCCAGGGTCTGGCTTCTTCTGGACATTTCTTATCAACAGAGTCAGAGTCAGACAATAGGTGGCCTTTGACCTTTCACACAGCATCACAGGCTCATCCACGTTGTACCTTTCTGTGGCTGAGTTGTGTTCTGGGATGCAGACACACAATTTGTTTATCCATCTGTCCAGAGTCCAGGGGGGCTGTTACCCCAACCTGGGTTAAGCCAACCTGCGCCTCTGCCCTTACTCTTTTTTTTTCTTAAATACAG